>CM064564.1:21792823-22024999 GCA_032716605.1 Paralithodes platypus | reverse complement strand
ACACGGACTGGACGGCGAGGGTGCGCCTGCCAACAAACCCTCCCGTGACAAACAATCAGCCAAAACAGTATCAGTGCCCTTAGCATGCCACACATCCAACTTGTGTTCCGGCAGCAAAACAACACACTGACACTGATAAACCTGTCCAGGTTCATCACAAGACTGGCACTTCGCTTCGCTCTTTCCGGTAACGGGGCCTGCCAATAACCGTTCACTAGTTCTACCTTGCGTGACGAGCGAGGCAGCCCCGGGATGCGGTCTATGGTATCGGCAACTTCTAGGTAATGGATCGGTGTACCTGTAAGGGATAATTCTTCCACACTCGTTGCAATCACCACACAACACGGATCTTGCCACTCAACTCAGGTTGCCAAACCTCACTGGCAAACGACCACTCACGATATCCTTTATCCCTTAGACCCTTGTTCCACATGTCGTCTAGCTCTGTTTTCCACGAACAGGCTGTTGAGCCAGATTTATATGGTAGGGAATTAATGTGAGCCTTGCACTGTCTCCAGCCTCCATGTCGGATTCTACCCCGTACATCAGGCCTGGAGAAGCAACAAACCTGCGGATGCACTGCCACCGCCGAGTAAACAACTTTATCTCGCAGAACACCATGCCTAGGGCCCTCCCACAACCCCCCCGCCGAGACCGGGGCAGCTTTTCAACCTGTAGTCATCCTCCTTCTCCACACCTTCGTCCCTAGAACAGCCAGGTCATGAGAGGGACAATCAGTACCACCTGTGCAGTCACTCCCATAGTTCATTATTGCTAAGGCTATCCCGCCGATACCGTACCTGCGCACCCCCGCATCCTTTACGACTACATCTGCCTGCGCAGCATCACTGCCTTTAGCGACCTGGCCAGATACAGTCGTTCTATTGTAGGGCTGTGTGCATTCGAGCTAGAGGCGGCATTGGGGAGACCTGCGACGACCGGGCACATCCCACATCCACAGCCAACCTCAACCACTTCCTCTGCTCAATGTCCTCCTGCCTGACCACCACCCTTGTCAGGCCATGGGTCGACACCCTGAACCTGAACAACCATGTCAAAGCCTCGTCGCACACCTTGAACCACCGAAATCAACGAGGATTAACGGTCTATAACCATTCAAGTGACCTGCCCGCGGAACCTCTTGGCGCATCCGACCTGAGTTGTGATAGGCTCGGGTGCTCGGCACGACAGTGGGGTATGGAACCGAGCTGGTGCTGGAGCGCTGAAACACAGCTGCTCAGGCAGGTGCCTCTAGCGCTGTCTCACAGCCACCAGACTCGTGTCCCCCGCCCACTGCTTCGCCGAGACATTACAATCCCAATTCTCCTCAACCTGTGCCCTACTGCCCCCCTCTCCTTCTTCGCCTTGGCCGCTGCAGATCTAACGCAGGGGAAGCAGGCTGCTCAGGTGGTTGCCTCACAAACTCCTCCAACAAGGTTCACATGACATGTTTCCCCGTCCTCGTGTTCGATAGCCCCGTTCCCACAACTCTCCTCCACCTGGGAACTACTAGGTCGCGGAGTGCCATCACGCCCAACCATGTCACTAGGGGTGACAGGTTCTGGGGCCACTCGCTCACCTCTGGGTCAAGTACTAAGCCGCTAAGGAGAGCCGCTGGAGCAAAACTCACAAAACTCCCAACTTTAGCTTGCTCCTTCCGACCGTTCCTCTGCTGGTCTAGAGACTGAGGAATTGGCTGTGACACTTTGGATACACCGAGATCGGGTGACATCACACGCCCTCTGCTGTGGTTGACACCTCTCGACCAACTCCTGCCCCTCCCTACTCACATCGGCCGCCCTCTCGGCACCGAATAAGGGTGGAAATCAGAAGCAGGTACCGCAAAGTCGTTGCCGAGAAGAAGGTCTACGCCTTCTACTGGCAGTTTCTCCACGATTCCGACATCCAACTCTCGTGTCACACCTTCTACCTCCAGCTCCACTCGGACCAACGGTATGACTTTGTAGCATTGATACCCTGCACCACAACTACCTGTTGCCGCGTTTATAGGTTTGCCTGTAAAGTTTTTCATCAATGTCAAGGAAGCACCCGTATCACGCAAAAATTCTACTCCATGCTTGCAAACCAGCCCAACTCACGCAGCCGCACCCTCTATGGTCACAAACAGTATCCCGGACAGGTGTCAAGCCTTCCGGATACTTCTTCACTGGCAGTGCTCAAGCTTCTGACCATTTACCCGGGCAAACGCAGACGACTTCAAAGACACTCCAATGTTGCGAGCCAAAGACACGACTGCTGTAGGTAGCTTGCTAGGACAGGATTGTGCAAAATGCCCCTTCTCGTGACAATGAAAACACTCTAACTCCCCCTTGGGCTTCCCTTGAGGTGGGGAAGGGCCCAGAACCCTTCTTAACCAGGACGGTATTAGGTTTATGGTCAGACTTATTATCATTCCTCTTGTTGTTATTGCTATATGGTGTATCACTGACTCGGGGGGGTGGAGTGTTGTGCCCCTCCTTACCTGCATTGTTCCGTTGTGCAGACCCGCACCCACGAATCAGCGATAGCCTAGGGTCAGCCATCTCAGCTGCCTCCTGTTAGAGTTTTAGGGTTTTTTCTCTTTGAGGTTCAAAGTCAGGTCGCCGCCTGTGCACTTGAAAAATTGCTCTAGAAGGACTAACTGCTCAAGCTCTCCGAACGTCGTCACCTTCTCTGACCTCAGCCAATTTCTCAATGCATCAGACAGTTCCCGGGCATGTTCTAGAGAAGTGCACTCACGACCCCTCGTAACCACCCCGGAACTTCAACCTATATGTCTCTGGTTGTAACTCGTACACCCGCAGAACAGCTTCCTTCAGTACCTCATAATCGACGCAAGACTCCAAGGGCAACGCATCATATGCCTTGAGTCCTTTGCCAACCAACCTAGAGGAAACAAGGGCTGCCCACCTTATACTCGGGCCATTGGTGCTCGGCACTTCTTCTCAAAAACGCAGGAAAAACTCGGTGACACCCGACTCGTCAAATACAGGGACTAACTTAAGAAGGTGCGATAAAGACTGATCAAGACCTCGATTCCCAGCACCGAGACGCTGCCCAGTCGACTCCACCCGAGACTTCTCAAGCTCTATGTCTGCACAGTACATGGTCTTTCTCTCCTAAGCCTGAATCCTGAGCTCAGCCTCCCGCTGCCGTTGCTCGAGCTCAGCCTCATACCTTCGTTGCTCAGCTTGCTGGTTAAGTTTAGCCATCTCAAGCTGGAAGATCATCTCTGCCGTTAAACCTTGAGGAGGAGGAGATGCAACAATTGGAGACCCACCCAAGTGCAAACCACGCTGCCAGTGACTATCGGCCTGCGGGAACGTACCCGGCTCCGGAGCCCGAGGGGGCATCATGGTACGAGTCGAGTGGAATGGGGGCTGGGCCGAAGGTGCCCCAGTTCCCGCCCCACGCACTCCGCCGAGCACACAGGCCACCAGGTCACTTCTCGTCATGCTGCTACTGCCCGCATGACCCATGACCGTGGCCAAACACTGGAGACCATACCGATCAATCCCCGACACCCGGTCAACAGTAATAGGTATCTCCAGAAATTTCCTTGCATCCGCCTCACTAGTTATTACTCTAATGCCTTCTAACAAACCCCACTGCGGCACCTCAGAGTCTGCTTCCCGTACTGTGTCCTCACTGTACATTGATCAGTCGTTCGATATAGTGTCCACCGAAAATTCTCAACGTTTATACAAAAAAAAGGAGTACCTAATCTCTCATGTAGCACTATTCACTCAAAAATATAAAATGCTCGAAGACAACTCAAGTGCTATACTACGTTGCCAAAAAAAAATCCACGTGTCCAAAATATTCCTCAAAAAACAAATGTCCAACAATCCTGCCATTCTTCCTTAGATACCAGGCAAGGTCATTATTTGTTATTACTGCAATAATCAACAAATGGATCCCGGTTTCTACTAAAATAAGATACTGACCAAGGTCGCCATTTGTTATGACCGGGGCTACGAATAAAACAAGGGCACTTAATGATTGGACTAGTAATAGGACACTATGCAACAACGGTACGCTAGATCCAAACCCTTGAACTTATATGCCGGCTAACAAAAACACCTATACCCTCCTAAGTTAATCTGCGATAACGGGGTATCTTTAACTGGGCATAAATGTACTCTACTTCAGGCTAACCCACACTGGTATAGCGTGATAACAAACAAGATGCAAGATACATTAAAATGCATAAAAGGGAAGCTATGGAAAGGTCAATTAAATCACTGCAAGATTTAATACAATAAAAAGATGCTTCAATACAGTTACTCTAAAAAAACAATAAACTCTTCACTCCTATCTGAAAGCAAGTGAAGTCTAGTCCTACAGCATAGACCTGGAAACTTCTGAAGAAAGTCTGATGCTCATAAGATGCTTGTATCTTAAATTATATAAAGGCAGGAGGCAGGACACCATACGTGTAGACTGAATAAACTAAAAGATAGGACATATAATGTTAACTGACACGGGAATACTATAAATGCGCAACGGCAGTATTGCTCGACACTAAAAGAAATACTTCCTCATCAACGAAACAGTCTTCTATGGTTGTGCAACTCAACAACAACCTAGACTAATAAATGCAGTGAATAATAATGCATACATATCATAAAGAGCTCATGTCCTAACTAGTGTCTGCTAGGCGAATAAAGTCTAGCTGGGATATCAAGGTTAGGGAAACTGTGGCTGAGCAAGACTGGCTCATAGCCTAGCGTTGTCCTTAAGGCGGTATGATTAAAGTTACGTTAATGACGGGGATGCTATCTTGGTAGATCCAGATCTCAAGTATCTGATTCTACCCTGGCGATTCCTCTAAAGTCAAGCAAAGAGGCAGCACTGCGTGACAAGGTAGTAGGCTAATGCCCTCTTACCACACGATGCTGCACTCGCAAAAGGCACAACCAAAAAGACAACCTAGGCTACCACAGAAACCGTCGAAGTCATGTAGGTATAAGCGAACCGTACACACATCGCTGACAACGACAACAGAAGCCATATCCCAGTCTAGCATTAAATAACCCAGCAGAACACTAAATCAATAATGGAGACACACACCGAGTTCTTAACCTCTACTAACTTAGAACCCTCAAACCTATTCTAAGTACATGTAAATATCTCAGAGAGCGACGCACATAATACCATGGGCCAATATGAAATCGTGTGCAGAACCCAAAGGGAGTGTTGTGACGTTAAAAGATTAGAGGAATGAAAGAGAAGAAGTTGAGGAAGAGAGACAGTAATGGTGGAGATATGGGGGACAGTGGTAAAAAGGATGTTAGTCATGTGCGTCCCTAGCCTGCTCTAAGGAGGGTAGCTCCTCGGGACCCCCAGGATCCCACAAAGGCATGGTGGTCAGCCAATCACAGGCCGTTACGTCACAAGGCAGCAGGCCTCCATGACGCGCCAAGAACCACCAGCCAATCAAGAGGTGGTAGAAGGCACGCGCGCGAGCCTCCGAGCGGGGGAGGCAGCACATGTATACGCACGCACGCACTACCACCTCACTGCCTATATTGTTCTCTCTCCTTGACTATACACAATACATGTTATATTCTATTCATAATATAAAATACTTCCCGTTGTCACAAACACAAATAAAGACCACCACTGGACTGTAAGTAACAATGCAAGTACTATGAAAGAAAGAACAACATTCTCTGATAACTGTAGCCCACTTCACTGCCCTGGCGAGCGCTAGCGGCTAACGGGAGGCGATTCTGCCAACGCTGGTAGGCGTCACACTGGGCAGAAATATAACTCTAAAGTACGAGATTCTTGCGTTTGAAGGCGACAGTACCGTTTGAGTGCTTCCTCCTTATTGTAGACAGCAGTAGAACAGGAATGAGTAAACCAAGATTTTTGTGAGTTAGTTTGAGAGCAAGAGAGAATGGGATTTATGCTTCCATGCCTGAAAGGATTCCCTCAGTAATGCACTCGGCACTCTTCGAGGGTCCCTGGCCATGGAAAAAAAAAAAATCCATGGAAAACCTGTAGAAGTACTGCCGAATAGCCTCCCAGTCGGCAGCGCCAAAATGCCACAAGCGCTCCCGGCTGGGGGGGTCAGCAGACCGTACTGGAGAGACAGGACAGGTAACAGAGATAAGGTAAGAAATAAGGATAGAAGCGAAACTGAGAGAGAAGATTTACAGTGTACGCATATGGATTAGAGGTTAGAAATAAGTAAACAAATTTGAGCCAATCTCCAGGGCGGTCTGGGATATATGGGGGGGGTGCTGAACTAATTGCTCATTTTGGATTTAAAAGATATAGGCTGGTTCTACAGGTTGGTCAGTGAAATGAGAGGAGAGCCGTTAGTGGCGGTGAACATTCTCCTAAGATGGAGACTTCAAAGAATTTTGGATAGTCAGTAGAATTATGAGAGGGTAACAGCACAGATATATAGTGAGAGAGTGATAATTTAGCTTAAAACAGAGAGTTGAGAATTCAGAAGAGTCATAGTTTTGATCACGAAAGTAAGTAACATTGTTGTATACGTATCCACAACATCCACTTTTGGCTTTGAATTGAGGATTGAGATAGTAGGAAGATACAGAGAAGGGTTTGCCGTTTGTTGCCCTAGACAACTGAGTTTCGGTGAGGTTTGGTAGAAGAGAGATGGTGTTCCATAGAGAGGAAGTTTGAGGAAAGGCCACGAATGTTACAGAGATCGATACTTAGAGTAGTAAGTAGTGGTCTTGGGCACTTTAAGAAGTCAATTCCAGGGGTCCAACTAATGGACAAATGTTTTGTTATTTTTTCTTGCAAAGTTAGTGTAGTATGGAATATATATTTATTTTTCTATGTGGATGAAGCAGACAAAAGGCAAAATTGCCTGAGAGGAGTGCCTCCCCAGAGTTGAAAAAGTGACGGGGCCAAAATCAATAAATGTTCGAGCCAAAATATCTGGACACACAGAGTTTAAAGCAATATAAGTCATAGGATGAGGGAAATATGGATTCAGGGAGAGAGTTCCAGAACTCAGCTGTTGAATAGAAGAATGATTGAGAGTATCGTATCATTCTTGGGTCGGAGAGTTATACAGAATAGGGGTGGGATTGTATTTACCTAATTGTATTTACCTAATTGTAGTTTACAGGAGTTGAGCTAAGCTCGTGTTGTCCCGTCTCTCAGTCTACTTTTTATCCAATTTTTTCTTGAAAATATGGATGTTCCTTGCCCCCACCACCTCCTCCTCCAACCCATTCCATTTGTCAATACATCTATAGGGGAAGCTAAACTTCCCGATATCGTTCTTGCAGGTAGGTCTTTTTACTTTGTAGCTGTGGCCTCTAGTTATTCCTGTATCCATAATTAATATATCCTCCCTATCCAGCCTCTCCAGCCCCCGGGTACATTTGTACATCATTATCATGTCTCCCTCTCTCTCCTCTCTTTTAGACTCGGTAGATTTAATTTGTCTAGCCTCCCTTCATATGGCAGTTCTCTGAGACTTGGAACCAATCTAGTGACTGCTCTCTGGATTCTTTCTAACTTGTGAATATGCTTCTTTAGATGCGGGGACCACACCACTGCTGCATACTCCAATCTTGGTCTAATCATACTCTTCATAATTTTCGCTACCATGGTCTCATCCAAATAGTTCAGAGCAACTTTCATATTCCCGGCCATTGCATACATTCCGCTAAAGAGCTTGTTAATATGTTTCTCCGGCGACAAAGTATCTTGTATAATCAACCCTAAATCTTTTTCTTTTTCGGCCTTGCTAATTTTATTATCTCCCATCCTGTACTCCCAATTTGGTCTATTCACACTTCTTCCCATATTTAACACATGACATTTACTTATATTAAATTTCATTTTCCACTTGGTGCTCCATTCGTATATTTTATCTAAATCCCCTTGCAGCTCCTCACAACTACTTTTATTTGTTATTTGTCTCATAATTTTTACGTCATCTGCAAACATTGACATGTAAGAGTTTATGCCTATCGGCAGGTCATTCACGTACATAAGGAACATGAGAGGTGCCAACACAGATCCCTGCGGCACACCACTCTCAACTTTCCGCCACGATGAGTAAGTTCCTCTAATGTTGGTCCTCATTTCCCTATCTGTTAAATAGCTCTCCATCCATTTCAGCAAACTCCCCCTGACACATCCTAGCGTCTCAAGCTTAGATAACAATCTCTTATGTGGTACCTTATCGAATGCTTTGGAAAGGTCTAAGTAGACGCAGTCCACCCATCCGCCTCTTTCTTGGAGTACATCTATCACCCTACTGTAATAACATAGCAAACTGGTAACACAAGATGTCCCTTCTCTGAATCCAAATTGCTTTGGGGTTATTATTTTCTTTCTCTCCAACATTTTCATCCATCTCTTCCTAATTAGCTTTTCACAAATCTTGCATACAATACTAGTAAGTGAAACTGGTCTATAGTTTAGAGGGTCCTCAGGGTTTCCATTCTTGTATATCGGAATGATATTAGCTCTTTTCCATTCAACAGGAACCTGTCCTTTATCTAAGGAAGCTTGAATTATGTCCCTCACTGGCTCCACTAATTGCTCTGCACACTCCTTTAAAACCCAGGCAGACACTTCATCCGGTCCCATAGCTTTCCTTACTTCAAGTCCTCTCATCGCAGATAACAGCTCATCTCTAGTTATTTCAATCTTACTAAGACCACTCTCCAGTACTCCCGCCTGTGGTTCGTCAAAACCTTCCTCTCTAGTAAAAACTGACCCCAATTTGTTATTCATTACCTCACACATGTCCGATACATTTTCATACGTCCTAGCATCAACTCTTAATTTAGTAATTTGTTTCTTTACCTTCAACTTACTGTTTATATATTTATAAAATAATCTAGGGTCACTTTCACATTTATTTACTATGTTCTTCTCATAGTTCATTTTAACTTGCTAATTATGTTAACATATCTATTCCTCTCCTGTTTATATTTATTCCGATTACTCTCAGTGTTCCTTCTTCTTAATCTAGCCCAAGCTGCATCACGCCTACCCAAAGCTCTTTTGCATTTCAAATTAAACCAATCTTTCTGCTTAGTAAAATTTCCAGTTTTATATCTTGGGACAAACATATTGGTTCCTACTCTATTAATTTCGAGGAATCTACTATATTTACCTTGTACGTCCCGTTCCTTCAAAATAAGATCCCAATCTACTCCCTCTAAATATCTTTTCAAGGATACATAATCAGCTTTACTATAATTTAATCTGTCATTTATGTAGCTATTGTCTAATCTATTGGCATTACTCGAGGTCAACTTCCATTTTAGTAATAGGTGATCACTTTTACCTACAGGACATAGATAGTTTATATCACTAATTTCGTGAGGATCTTTTGTAAAAATCAGATCGAGTTTAGAAGGTTCGTTATTACCCCTCATTCTTGTATTTTCCTTCACATGTTGTGTAAGTACATTTTCCGTAACCAACTCCACTAGCCGACTTCCCCAAGATCTCTGATTTGGCCCTGCATCTCCCGATTCCCAATCAACCTCACTACAGTTGAAATCTCCTACCAAGATCAATCGATTCTTCCTTAAAAGCAATCTTCTCAACGACTGAATCATATCCTCTACCATCTCCTCAAACTCCAACTCCCTCCATGCTCTGGTCTTTGGTGGCATGTAAGCTACTGCTATGTCTAGCTTTTTTCCTTCTATATCATTGAGTTCAACTGCCATTATTTCTGCCTTGTCATTATTTAACTCCACGTGCTTTGCTGTCATAGGGTTCTTAACTAATACTGCCACTCCACCTCCCCTTTTACCCTTTCTATCATTTCTCCATATATTATATCCTTCACTAAACACTATGTTGCTGTCAAAGTCCTGGTTCAGCTTTGTCTCTGTCAAACAGACTATCTGTGGTTGATCTTTTCTTAATATATTATCTAACTCTACCTTTTTACTGTTTATTCCATCTATATTAGTGTAGTAGCACAGTATATTTGAATCCACCTCCTTGTTTCTCTTCCCTCTCTGCCTCCTACCAGGTTCACCTCCTCCTTGTGTTGCAAGACAGGTGCTACGTACTTTACGTAGAGGAGGTGGTATACTCTGAGAGAGCTCTGACAAACACTGATTATTATAATAGCTGTAGGAAAGCGAGAGAGATGCAACATTACAGTGTGACGCTCACCGCTTCCCCCAGAACCGCATGGCTTACTCGCTAGGACTTGCCAGGGCAGAGAATATAGCTACAGTCTACCTATCATTGTGTACTTTCCTTCTCGAGAAAGCTTGTGTTGCAGACAGTTCAGAACTGTTCTTTATTTTCGTCTGTCACAATCCTTTCTATTTTATTTAGTCAATTGAAGGTATTGTGTTAAGTAGTTGAATGATGGGAAGGCGAGAGGGAGAGAGAGAGAGACAAGGTGGTGTGACTTGGTAGTGAGTGCGGCGCATGGCTGGCCCCCTTACATAGGCCTCGCGGGATTAGTTGCCTCCTGCCTAACACTGCCTACTACGCGGCTGCTTACTGGGCGACTGTCGCGCGCCCTCGTGCCATTCTTGCGAACTGGGACTCCAGCCAGGAGGTCCACGGGAATATCCTTGTCAGATCCTTCCCAGACAGCATACTCTAAGCATCTCCCTTGAACTGTCCCACACGCTTGTCTTAGAATATTTCTCTCCTGCTGCCTCTATCATTTCCACTACTTCCTCACCTTTTATTAATATCAATTCCCCTCGTTCTCTGCATCCACACCTTGAATTGGTGGCCAGACTGTATTATATGCTGGATCTCACATTTCTTATGTACTAGATTAAGGTTGAAGATAGTCATTGTCTTTTTGGGAGATTGTATTGCTCAGACTGTCTCCATCAATCACTAATGTTTCTACAGGGTTAAATAATGCTAGACTAGGGATCAGGTACCTTGCTGTTGGTGTTTTCAATGTGTGTAGGCTACTTTTGAGCTACACGGCACTACGGATTCTGTGGGTTACCTGGGTGGATCTTTTGTCTGTGTACCTTGGAGTTTAGACTGTGTAGTGCGTGAGGGCTGCTTGCCTAATCCACCCAACACTGTTCTAACTCTATTTGCTTTTACTGTTGAGGGTAGCCAGGAGGATACTCGATACTTGTGATCGAGAATCCTCAAGAGAGCACCCCTTCATATTAACGTAATCAGGCCGCACAGACCCAAGGTCCACACTAGGCTAGGAGCTGCCTTGCTCCACCAGAATTCTGTACCTTTGCGCATCCCAGCTAGACTTTATTAACCCGGGTAGACATTAGCTGAATTAGATCATATACTCTTTTATGCATACCCATTATTTTTACACAAGCATTTTGAGGTCTAGGTTGCTGTAGAGAGACACAACCAGCATAGACCAGTTTTGTTAATAAAACTACTTTTTCGTGGCGAGCATTATTACAGTTGCACCGCTTATAATATTCTTGTGTCCAATAACATTATATGTCCAGCCTTTTGTGTATTTAGCCTACACGTGCATTGTCCTGCCCCCTGCTATTTTGTGGTTCCACTTCCGTTCCGTTCTTCTAGTAGCATCCGACATTATTCAGAAGATTCCTTGTTCGGTGCTTGAGGACTTTACAACACTTTCTTTCATAAAGGAGTGACAGATATTATTGATTAAAGTAACGTTAAGTAAACCTTCTTGTTTGCATTAGATCACTCTTGTGATTTAATTAAGTTAACGATCTTTTCCTTGTGTACCATAACTAAGCAACCATATGTTATAGGTAATAGGCAGTTTCAGAGAACATCAGCCTATAGTAGAAGCACATAGATACTGAGAGTTAAGATACCCCGCTATCGCAGATATAACTCTGGAGGGTATATGTGTTCTTTGTTCGACGGGATTATATATCAGGGGTTGGATCTAGCGTGTCCGTTGTTGCATTTATGCCAGTCTAGTCCAATGTATAAGAGCCACTGATTTATACGAGACCCGATCGTAACAAATGGCGACCTAGCTCAGGATTTGGTGAACTGACATATAATTGCAGGTTATTGTGCAGATTTTTCTCACATTTTAGGCAGTGAACATTTGTTGATTTTGTGGAATATTTTTTAAGGACATGCAAGAATTATTTTTTTAGCAAAGTAATATAGCACTTAAGCTGTCTCTGAGAATTTTTTATTGTGAATATTGTGGTATAAGAGTTTGGGGTACTTTTTTTTTGTGTATCAAAGTGAAAAATCTTCAGTCAGCATCTTGTCTTATAGCGGATCAGTGCAAGATGAAGACTCAGTACGTGATGTAGAAGCTGAGGAGCAGCAGCATGGGCAGGTTGTTAACTTGGTGAACAGTGAGGAGGACGCAAGGAATTTTTTACAATGGCCTGTTACTTCCGACCGGTTGGTGGGTATGAATCGGTACGGTCTCCAGTGCTTATCCGCAGCTATCGGTCATGTATGTACTAGTGGCATGACCAAGGATGACCTGATGACTTGTGACTGGCGTACAAGGTAGGGCGAGTGCTCAGAGCCCTTTGGCCGAGCTTCCCCTTCACTCGACTCCCAATCCTCCTATTGGAGTACCGACCCTGAGCACGCTTCCATAGGGGGGTAGTGACTGGCAGGGTTGGTTTGCCCCTGGGGGGATCACCAGGTATTTCTAACATCATTGCATCTCCTCCTCCTCCTCAAGGTTTGACCCCGGAGATGCTCTTTCAGCTCGAGATGGCAAAGATGCAACATCAGAGTCAACAGCAGATAGAGCTAGCTAAGATAGAAGAGAGAAAAGAGCTGGCTAGGATGCAGCAACAGACGAGGGAAGCTGAGCTTAGGACTGAACTAGAATCTACAAAATACTGTGCCGACATGGATTTAGAGAAGTCTCGTGTTGAGACGACAGGACAGCAACTCGGTACTGGAAACCGTGCGCATAATCAGTCTCTGTCGCACCTTCTCAAACTGGTCCCTGTATTTGACGAGTCTGGTGTCACAGAGTTTTTCAATAGATTTGAGAAGAAGTGCCGGGAGCATCAGTGGCCTGAAGTTAAGTGGGCGGCCCTTGTGTCCTCTAGACTCGTAGGTACGGGGCTCAAGGCTTACGATGCACTGCCTTTGGAGTCCTGCGTTGTTTATGAGGAGCTCAAGGAGGCTGTCCTGCGGGCATACAAGCTACAACCTGAGACATATAGGTTAAAGTTCCAGGGTGTGACTAAGGGGCGAGACAGTACCTTCTTGGAGCACGCCCGGGACCTGTCCGACGCTATGGGAAACTGGCTCAGATTAGAGAAGACAACTACGTTTGATGAGATGAAACAGTTTATGCTTCTAGAGCAGTTTTATAAGTGTACGGGCGGCGCCTTGACTTTAAACCTTAACCCTTAATTAGCGGCTCACCACATAAGTCGAGTTAAATAAAGCTGGACTATGTGGCGGCGCTCGACATAACTCGAGTGGCAATTTCAGCACGTAATGTTGCTGAGAGAGAGAGACAAGTGGTGGCAGGAGAGTAGCGAGCGTATGACTGCTCCAGACCACCGCGGCGAACATACTGACATCACAGCTCCCTCCTCCCTCTCTCACTCGCTATATAAGGAATTGTATCGGGAAAGTGGCTAATTACATGCTTTTTGCACTCGCGTTGCACGGTTATTGCAAGAAAACTAGCCATCATAAAAGGATCGTTATGGTGTCATTCGAAAGCTCTGTTTATGCCCTTTCAGGGATAGGTACTTGTTTTACGTTCTGGGTCTTATTTAGGCATGAAAATGATCACGTAAACAGCCCTATTTTGGCTAAAAACACCCCGCTGGGCGGTACATATAAATAAACCGCATAGGTCGCTCGTAAGGTGTTAAAGAGAAGAACCCAAGAACTCTCGTAGAAGCAGCAGAGATGGCTGATCTTCGGTTATCACTAATTCGGGGGTGCGGCTCTGCACAGAGAAACGATGTAGGCGTTAAGGAGCGTTACCCTCCCCCTCCCCGGAATATGGACACATATAAATTTAAAAGCAATGACACCAAGACTGATCACAAACCTAGCACCACCCCGTTTAAGAAGGATCAGGGGACTTTTACACCTCAGTATAAGTCCAAGGGGAAATTTGAGTTGTATCACTGTCACAAAGAGGGGCACATGGCAAAAGCTTGTCCGAGCAGACCTCCCACGGCGGCTGTGTCATTGGCTCGCAGCATTGGGGTGTTCCAGAAGTCTTCTGTGTTTGCTGGAGGCATAAGATCAGAGGATGGAGCACCGCCAGTGAAGAAGGATCCGGAAGGCTCGAACCCTGTCCGCGATGCCTTTTGCGACCATAGAGGGCATGGCTACGTGAAGTGGGGGAGGCAAGAAGCACGGGGTACAGCTTTTGCGTGACACAGGTGCCTCTCAGACATGCTTGAAGAATTTCACTGGTAGACCCATAAACGCGGCGCGGGTAGTTGTGGTGCAGGGAGTTAATGCAACTAGGTCATACCCGCTTGTTAGAATGGAGCTTGAAGTTGACGGTGTGACTCGCGAACTGGATGTGGGAATCCTGGAGAAATTGCCTGTTGGGGGCGTCGACCTCCTTCTCGGCAATGACTTTGCGGTGCCTGCTTCTAAGGATTCACCCTTAGTCGTTGCCGAGGAGCCGGCCGACATGAGTAGGGAGGAACAGGAGTGGGTTGAGAAGTGTCAGGTGCAACCAATGGCGTGTGTTGTAACCAGATCTCTCGCATCCAGGGAGTCACAGCCTAACCAACAGTCTTCAAATAAGCGGAGGAACGGTCACGAGAAGGTGCTGAAAGCTGATACGGTGGAGAGTCTAGTACCAGCAGCGCTTCTCGGGGACTCAGTATTAGCACCGTTATTAGAGTCTGGAGAAGCACCACCACCTGTCACTGAGAGTGTAGAGGCAGGGCTTAAAGAGACTCAGAGGCAGCAACGGTATACACGGAGAGAGCAACGGGATGCAAAGTTCGATGTTGGGGGAGGGCATGAGTTGTTTCGTAAACACTTAGACAGGCTAGCTCCCTCAGATATTCGCAAATTGCAGCTAGAAGACCTGGAGGTTCTAAAGTGTAGTAACGGTGCTGTCGAATTCGAAGAGGACAGGGATGCAAAGTCTGGAGATTTTTTTTTCATTGATGGCATCTTGTATCGGCAATTCCAAGACCCGCAGAGAAGTTGGGAGGGTGGGTCAGGAGTGGTAGACCAGCTGGTCGTACCGAGGGTATGCAGGGATAGCCTACTAAGGTTGGCTCATGATGTACCGCTGGCGGGACACTTGGGTGTCCGTAAGACGGTGGTGGCTTTGGGGAAACTGTTTTGGTGGCCTGGTTTGAGAGCACAAGTGGTGTCATGGGTGGCAATGTGCAGTGTGTGCCAAAAGGTCAGGAAACCTAACCAGTGCATCCCAAAGGCTCCGTTACACCCAATTCCCGTCAGCGGGCCTCCCTTTAGTAAAGTAGTAGTCGACTGGTTGGCCACCTCCCCCCCACAAGTGCCGGAAATAAATATCTCTTGACAGTCATGGACGTAGCAACTCGGTACCCAGATGCATACCCGATGAGAAATAGTTTGACGAAGTCGGTGGTCCGTAACTTGCTATTATACTTCTCCCGGTACGGATACCCACAGGAGTTACAGTCAGACCAAGGATCGAATTTCACCTCCAACTTGTTCGTTCAGACAATGAAGCAGCACGGGATATTCACTGTAGTGTCATCTGCTTATCACCCAGAGAGTCAGGGGGTGTTAGAGAGGTGGCATTCCACTCTAAAAAGCATGCTTCGCTGCTATTGTCTTGAGAACGGCAAGGACTGGGATCTTGGCCTGCCGTATGTGTTATTCGCTGCACGAGAGGTACCTGGGGAGAGTTTGGGGTTTAGCCCTAATGAGCTTGTGTTTGGACACCGCGTCAGAGGGCCTCTCCACATGGTAAAGGAGATATGGGAAGGCACCGCTAAACCATGTTCTATGCTTATGTATGTCCTTGAGAGTAGAGAACGAATGTTGCGTAGTCTGGAGTTGGCTGGCCGCAATCTGGTAGGCTCTCAGGCCCTCATGAAGGACAGGTACAACCACAAGGTGAAACTCAGGGAGTTTCACGTGGGTCAGGAGGTGTTGATACTACTCCCTCTTGTAGGTCACCCCTTATCCGCAAAGTACGCTGGTCCTTATAGGGTAGCAGAGAAGCTCTCGGACTTAGATTACCTGGTGGCCACTCCAGACAGGCATAAGAGGAATCAGTTATGTCATGTCAACCTGATGAAGGAGTATGTGAGGCGCCCACCTGAGCCTCTCACTGTCCCCGTGATGACTTTCAGCAGTCAAGGTGGAGAAGGAGAACGGGACAGTCATGCGCAGGTGGATGACAACTGGGATTATCATGTTTCTGCAGATCAGTGGGCGGGAAACACAAGACAGGCGGCTCATGAGTCTTTGCAACACCTACCTGAGCAACAGCGTGTGGCTGTCGAGTGCCTATTCGGTTTATACCCTACTGTATTTGCGGAACACCCAGGCCTCACTACTCATGAGGTGCACGACGCTGACGTCGGAGACCACCCACCCTTCAAATCAGTGCCCTATAGGGTGCCCCCTATTAAACTTCCGGCCCTCCGGGCGGAGTTGGAGTATATGTTGCAACAGGGACTGATCGAGAAGGGGGCGGTAAAGTAGACATCTCCCGTAATGCTGCAACCTAAGCCGGATGGCAAGGTGCGCTTCTGTGTTGATTACCGCAGACTAAACGGCTTGACTCCCACCAACCCATATCCTCTTCCCCGGGTCGATGACTGTGTAGACAAGATTGGCAGGGCCAAGTTCTTGACCAAGGTGGACCTGGTAAAAGGTTACTGGCAGGTGCCTTTGTCTGAACGGGCGAAAGAGGTGTGTGGTTTTGTGGTGGATGGTGCTACATATCGTTGTAATGTCATGCCGTACGGTCTAAAGAACGCACCAGCGACCTTCCAAAGCTTGATGAACGAGTTGGTGGCTGACATTCCGAACTGTACCGTGTACCTGGACGACGTCATTATCTACGATGACGATTTCAAGAGCCACTGTGAACATGTAGAATCCCTATTTAAAAAATTAAGTGAGGCAAACTTGGTGGTCAACCTGGGAAAGTGTGATTTTGTCCGGGCTACCGTGCAGTATCTGGGGTTCATGGTGGGTTTGGGCCAGGTGTGCCCCCCACAGAACAAGATATTGGCTATTAACCACTTCCCCAGGCCGTCCACCAAGAAGCAGATCATGAGGTTTTTGGGCATGATTGGTTACTACCGCCACTTTATAAAGGCCTATTCTACTGTGCTGGCTCCTCTGACGGACCTATTGGCCAAAGATAGACATTTTAAGTGGGCGCCTCAGTGTGAGAGGGCTTTTTTGCTAGTAAAACACCTGTTGTGTACTCACCCAATCCTCAGGGCCCCGGACTTTAGCCGACCATTCCAGCTGGCAACTGATGCCAGTGGTGTGGGGGCTGGTGCCGTTCTGATGCAATCAGATGAAGATGGGCTGGAGCACCCAGTCAGTTTCTTCTCAAAAAGGTTCAACTCGGCGCAGAAGAACTATTCAGTAGTTGAGAAGGAACTGCTGGCGATTGTGCTAGCGCTCAGGCACTTTGAGGTGTATGTTCCAGCCTATGGACCAGTTGTGGTGATCTACACCGACCATCATCCCCTCAAGTTCCTGAATCAATTCCATAACCGTAATATGAGGCTGACCAGGTGGTCATTAATGTTGCAGGAATACAACCTAGACATACACCATATTGCCGGTTCTGAGAATGTGATTGCAGATTGCTTATCGAGGGTGGAAGACCCGGGGTAGATCATCACAAGGGTAGCCTCCTACTTTGGTTTGATTAGTATGTTTACGTCTGGTGCTTGTTGGCTCGCGTCTGTAGCCCAGCGTATTGGGTCGCAAAGTAGGAGTTGCTGTGTTGGTATAGAAGAAAAAACTAGACTTGCCCCTGTAGTGCAGCCGCCATAAACATATTAAAAATATAAAAATCCTATAAAACTCTTTCTTTGATAGTAAACAAAAATTAAAGTATGTTATAGCAGAAATTCTGAGTTGTACTCCTCTCAGAAGGCTGGGCTAGTGAAGCTCGCTCTTATGAGCATAACTATGTAATTTAATCTATTGTGTTGGGAAGGGTTGTTAATTTGTATAATGTGTTATTTTGATGAGAACTGTGCTTTACATTTCATTGTCGCTGGGTGGCTAGGAGTGGCGAATTTTGCATGGGTTCTGCGTTTCAGATTTAGAGCTCATAGTTGGAGCCTCTTAAAAATCTTGGGTGGGGTGTGACGCTCACCGCTTCCCCAGAACCGCATGGCTTACTCGCTAGGACTCGCCAGGGCAGAGAATATAGCTACAGTCTACCTATCATTGTGTACTTTCCTTCTCGAGAAAGCTTGTGTTGCAGACAGTTCAGAACTGTTCTTTATTTTCGTCTGTCACAATCCTTTCTATTTTATTTAGTCAATTGAAAGTATTGTGTTAAGTAGTTGAATGATGGGAAGGCGAGAGGGAGAGAGAGAGAGAGAGACAAGGTTGTGTGACTTGGTAGTGATTGCGGCGCGTGGCTGGCATAGGCCTCGCGGGATTCGTTGCCTCCTGCCTAACACTGCCTACTACGCGGCTGCTTACTGGGCGACTGTCGCACGCCCTCGTGCCATTCTTGCGAACTGGGACTCCAGCCAGGAGGTCCATGGGAATATCCTTGTCAGATCCTTCCCAGACAGCATACTCTAAGCATCTCCCTTGAACTGTCCCACACTCTTGTCTTAGAATCTTTCTCTCCTGCTGCCTCTATCATTTCCACTAATTCCTCACCTTTTATTAATATCAATTCCCCTCTGGTTCTCTGTATCCACACCTTGAATTGGTGGCCAGACTGTATTATATGCTGGATCTCACATTTCTTATGTACTAGATTAAGGTTGAAGATAGTCATTGTCTTTTTGGGTGGGAGATTGTATTGCTCAGACTGTCTCCATCAATCACTAATGTTTCTACAGGGTTAAATAATGCTAGACTAGGGATCAGGTACCTTGCTGTTGGTGTTTTTAATGTGTGTAGGCTACTTTTGAGCCACACGACACTACGGATTCTGTGGGTTACCTGGGTGGATCTTTTGTCTGTGTACCTTGGAGTTTAGACTGTGTAGTGCGTGAGGGCTGCTTGCCTAATCCACCCAACACTGTTCTAACTCTATTTGCTTTTACTTTTGAGGGTCGCCAGGAGGATACTCGATACTTGTGATCGAGAATCCTCAAGAGAGCACCCCTTCATATTAACGTAATCAGGCCGCACAGAGCCAAGGTCCACACTAGGCTAGGAGCTGCCTTGCTCCACCAGAATTCTGTACCTTTGCGCATCCCAGCTAGACTTTATTAACCCGGGTAGACATTAGCTGAATTAGATCATATACTCTTTTATGCTTACCCATTATTTTTACACAAGCATTTTGAGGTCTAGGTTGCTGTAGAGAGACACAACCAGCATAGACCAGTTTTGTTAATAGGAGTACTACTTTTTCGTGGCGAGCATTATTACAGTTGCACCGCTTATAATATTCTTGTGTCCAATAACATTATATGTCCAGCCTTTTTGTGTATTTAGCCTACACTTGCATTGTCCTGCCTCCTGCTATTTTGTGGTTCCATTTCCGATACGTTCTTCTTAGTAGCATCAGACATTATTTAGAAGATTCCTTGTTCGGTGCTTGAGGACTTTACAACACTTTCTTTCATAAAGGAGTGACAGATATTATTGATTAAAGTAACATTAAGTAAACCTTCTTCTTGTTTGCATTAGATCACTCTTGTGATTTAATTAAGTTAACTATCTTTTCCTTGTGTACCATAACTAAGCAACCATATGTTATAGGTAATAGGCTGTTTCAGAGAACATCAGCCTATAGTAGAAGCACATAGATACTGAGAGTTAAGATACCCCGCTATCGCAGATATAACTCTGGAGGGTATAATTATGTGTTCTTTGTTCGACGGGATTATATATCAGGGGTTGGATCTAGCGTTTCCGTTGTTGCATTTATGCCAGTCTAGTCCAATGTATAAGAGCCACTGATTTATACGAGACCCGATCGTAACAACAGCGAAGAGAGAGAGACTGCAGAGAGTCGGTGAGTGGGCGTAAATTAATGAGACGAAAGGCTTTCTTTTCTACTTTGTCAAGAAGTGCTGTGTGAGAGTATCTTCACCACACATGCAAACACTTCTCAATACATAGACACACTGTGCCCCTGCACAGAGAAAGAAGCTGTGCAGGGGTAAAGAACCCTCGGTGGCAGTAGAGCAAACCCAGCTTCTGGGAAACTGTTTTAACAAGAATGGTTATATGGTATTTCCAAGAGAGATCAGGAGAAAAAAGAGACACCGAGAATACTGAGAGAAGATGAAGGGTTGATTTGTGTATTGTTGAAGTATAAGGGATAGACCTGTGCGATTTTTTGGCGGGTAGACAAATGGAGAAGTTGGGTTTTGGAAGCAATGAAAGCAATAAGATTTTCTCTGTCCCAATTGATAATGGTTGATAGACCAGAAGATAAGTGTTCTATGGCTTCATTACATGAGTTTTTGAGTGATTGCTTGCTGGGGCGTTCTGAAAAAACTAGATAAATAGTGTAAGGTCGAGTCATTAGCATATGAATGAGTAGGACTGGAGGTACAGTTGAGAAGATCATTAATGAGTATTAGAAAGAGAACTGGAGATGAAATAGACTCCTGAGGAACACCGGAGTTGATAAGTCGAGGAAGTGAACGATGGTCATCCACAACCGCAGCTATGAAGCGGCAAGAAAGGAAATTGGAGATAAAGGCACAGATGAAGGGATAGAAACCGAAGGAGGGTAGTTTAGAAATTAGAGATTTGTGCCAGACTCTATCGAAAGCCTCCGATATGTCTAGCGCAATAGAAAAGGTCTCCCTGAATTCCCGAAAGGAGGATGACCAAGAGTTATTAAGATATGAAAGAAGATCACCAGTAGAGCGACCCCTTAGGAAGCCATACTGGCGATCTGAAAGTTTATTATGAGAAGAGAGATGCTTAAGAAATTTTGAAGTAATAATAGTTTTAAAAAATTTGGAGATGCAAATAATGAGAGCAATTGGACGATAGTTTGGATGGATGAGAGCGGTCACCCATCTTTGGGACAGGTTGAATGGGAGTAAACTTCCAGCAAGAAGGGAAGACGTTAGAGGAGAGACAGAGATGGAAGAGTTTGCCTAGGCAGAGAGTCAGCACAGAAGTACAGTTTTTTAGTACAACAGGAGGAACACCGTCTGGTCCGTACACCTTCTTAGTATTAAGCCCACAGAGGGTAGAACGTACATCTTTAGAAGAGATTAGGATATTAGGCATAAGTAGAAGAGAGGGGGGGTAGAGATGGAGGAATAGTACCGAAATCATCCAAAGTGGAGTTATTAGCGAAAGTTTGAGTGAAGAGGTGATCTTTGTCAAAGGAAGAAATAACGGTACTACCATCATAGTGGTAAAAGGGGAGGGAAAGATGAGAAAGTAAAATTGTTGGAGAGGTTTTTGGCTAGGTGCCAGAAAGCCTGGGAAGAGCTTGATGAAAGAGTATTTGGCGAGTCGAAGAATATATTTGGCTTGATTCCGGGCAGAAACAGGAAGAATGAGATTCTTGAGTTTGAAGGCATCGGTACCATTTGAATTCTTCCTACTTATTGCGGACAGCAGGAGAACATGCGTGAGTAAACCAAGATTTTGATGCATTAGTCTGAGAGAAAGAAAATGGAATGTATGCCTCGATGCCCGAGAGGATTACCTCGGTAATGCGTTTAGCACTCTCAGAGGGTCCCCGGCCACAAAAGCGAAAGTCATTCCATGGGAAATCAAAGAAGCACTGCAGAACAGACCCCCAGTCGGCAGCGCCAAAGTGCCACAAGCACCGCCAACTGGGAGGATCAGGTGGCCATACTGGAGAGATAGGACAGGTGACAGAAATAAGTTTATGGTCGGAAGAGCCCAAAGGAGAGAGAAGATCAACAGTATAAGAAGAAGGGTCAGAAGTTAGAAACTAGTCCAGAATGTTGGGCCGATCTCCGAAGCGATCCGGGATATGGATGGGTTGCAGGACCAACTGCTCTTCACCTGGTTGGTCAGTGGAGTGAGAGTCGAGCCATTGGCGGTGGTGAACGTTAAATCTCCTAAGATGGAGACTTCTGAGAAAGGAGATATGGATAGGATGAGTTCCACTTTAGAGTTAAGATAGTCAATGAATTTGGGAAAGTCATTACAGTTAGGGTAAAGATAGACAGCACAGAAATACTTAGTATGAAAGTGACAGGTTAGTTGTGTTTGTGGCATCATGTATTGATAGAAAGAGAGGTGTTTTTGGAGGGCAGACTGGAGTTACCCTCAATATTGGTGAGGCACAGAAAGGATCAGCAAGGGAGGCAAGGTGGTGAAACAAGGAATTCCAGCTATCCTTATTAACCACCTGTAGCATACCCATGGAGTACAGCCCTGTTCGCTGGTGCCTACAGCCTTCTCCTCTAGGTAAATACAAACATTTGATCAGGGTGATGACAAACACAGCTCCTAAAATGCGTGATAAATGGAATTATCCCTAGGTTGAAAAGGAACTCCTACAGTAATAGTCGAGCACTGAAAGTCAACTATTCAGCCAACAAAATGTACTCTTGTAGATAATTGGAGATAATTCAAAGGGAAATCGTCGCTTATACAAAGGAGACTATATATATTCTTCCAAAAGAGGTGTGAGGTACAGTTGGCCACATAAGTTATGGTCCTCGTCGTGATCTTTTATATGAAAGTAAAATTAGTTTGGATTAATTGCACAGTTTCTTTTAAGTATCAGTTCACTAATCAGATGAGTTAATTCAATCATACGCATTATATTTCCATGTATACTGTATATAAGATCACAGAGAGGAACAGAACTTAGTGGCTATCTGTAAATGAATGGTATTTTAAGCACATCTGTATACCAAGTTCACGACTGCCCCACTATACTTAATTTCACGTGAGAAAAAAAAATCCCGTTTGGCAACCGTCGAACCGTCTTCCAAACAGTTCAAGTTAGTGCATTCTTATAGTGAATAGCTTAATGATATACATTGATGCTAAAGACAAGAGACTTCATAGTAAAACAGTAAAATATATTGCATTTACCTTTTTCCAAACACAAACCTAATTGTAACATAGTTATTAGCAGTCAGCTGATGAAATATACTGTATGGTAGCGGCCGAGCATAGGGAGTAAAGTGAGGAAGGAGGGTGTTAGATGTCTAGCGTGGCCAGTCCTAGTGATCTTGGCCCCATACATTTCTTTCCACTCACAAAAACATAAGGCTTCCATAATGCAGTTGATAATGATTAGATTGATATCAAGTATTCGAAAATGGATATTAATAGTGATCGTGTACTTAGCTTTTAAACGAAGACAGACTGATTGAGGGGGAGAGTTCCAGAGTTCACTTGATGAGTAGAAGAAAGATAGATTTTTTGTTTAATTCTTGGGTTGGAAAGCTGGACAGAATTGGAGTGGTTTTGTGTTGATGGGCGGTTGCCTCCCACTCACCATTAGGGAGGGGGTATGCACTGAATGAGCTCTGAACAACACTGATTGTTGTACCGGTGATAGAAGAGTGAAAGAGATGCAACATTGCAGCGTGTAGAAAGAGTTTGTAGGTAACTAGTACGAGGAAGTGAGTTGATAAGGCGAAATGTTCTACCCTTTCGAGATGTGCAGTATGGGTGGAACCTCCCCACATATGCGAACTATACTCGATACATGGGGGCACTGTGCCCCTATACAGAGCAAGAAGCTGTCCGGGGGTGAAGAACCCAAAGAGATGATTGAGCACACTAAACTTCTGGGAAGCTGTTATAGCAAGAGTTGTATTATGATCTATCCAAGAAAGGGCGGGAGAAAATGAAACGCCGTCCGTACGCCTTCTTACTATAAAACCTAGAAAGGGAAGAAAGTACATCCTTAGAAAATATTATGATATTAGGCATAATCTATTTTTTATTAACTTCGACACACCACCAAACACCTCCAATGAAATTAATGAAAGCATAAATGTGATCCACCGGTCTTCGAACCTGGGTTATCACACACAGAGGCGGGTGGAGAAGGAGGAACAGCACCGAAATCCTCCCAGGTGGAGTTGTTAGCAAACATTTGAGCAAAGAGTTCAGCTTGGTCAGAGAAAGACATGGTGGTAGTGCGGGTCAGAGAGGAAAACACGAAGGAAAAACGAGGAAGTAAAATTGTTGGAGAGCTTTTTGGCTAGATGCCATAGGTTGGAAATATGTCAAGGATATTTGACTAATCTCCAAGGTAGTCAGAGATACGGGTGGGGTGCTGAATATAGGTAATTTAGGATTGGCCAGATGTAGGCTCGTTCACCATGTTTACAGTACCAGTGAAATGAGAGGATAGCCATTGGTGGTACTGCACATTGAAATCCCTCAAGATAACAATGTATTTAATCGTATTTAGTTGTATTGGTTTAATTCTAGTTTCGCTTTCACAGCATACTCATAAATTTGTATGGCTACTTTAGAGTTATCATATACCATACTTAATTCCTATATATGTCCAAAGCGGCGGAAATGCATTATAAGGAATTATACCTACTGTAAAAAAAAAAAAAATCTCCCCATATGCGGCACCATAGCTATTACATAATACTAGGTTAGGTTAGGTAAGGTTGTTAGGTTAGGCTAATGTCGTTAATGTAGTTTATTATCATTATATTACGTCTTTTACCCAGCAATTTCCCTGATCTTCATAGTTGGTCGGGAAGCTATGCCTTTACAACGGCGCCTCCCTTTTGTCGCTGTGTACGTGAAACTAGAATTTTACCGTTGTATTTATAAAGATCGGTACTTGGCGAATTGAAAATATTCAGGCGTAAGCATAATATTGTTGGAGGAACACAAATTATGGTTACAATATCACAGTAGCAAAACCCACTATAAATTAAGTGATCATCAATAAAAGTGATGCAGAATAAATGTAGTTAATATTTTTCCGATATTATTCGAATTTGCATAGTCATTAAACAAACATTTTAACGATGCCAATGTTTTTATATATGAAATAAACAAGATTTGTTCATGCCTTATCCATAATCGAATTTATTAATTTCACACCAAACACCACCCAATGAAATAAATGAAAGCATGTGATCCTACCGGGATTCGAACCTGGGTTCCCACATACACATAAATGTAATGAAAACCTGTCTATCGTCGATAGTCTGACGCCTCCCGGCGTTTGCAGAATGGTTGCGTGGGGCATTGCAGCTCGCTAGCGCTCGCCAGGATGGGGGGATGGGCTGCAGTTGTCCTAGAATGATCTGCTTTATTTCATTGGGGTCGTGTTGCCACAGACAGTCTAGAAATGGTCTTTGTTTTCGCCTGTGACAATGCATTGTATTTTATATCATGAGTTGAACATAAGATGCATTGTAGTGAAGGAGAGAGAGAGAGAGCGAGCGAGCAGGGTGGGGGTGGTGAGTGTTGATTTTCCTCCTCCTCCCTCCTCCCTCCCGGAGTTGTTCGCCCGCATGGTCTTTTCTCTCGGTTTTGATTGGCTGGTGGTTCCTGGCGCCTTCTGCAGGCCTGCTGCCGGGTGAAGTAGCGGCCTGTGATTGGCTGACCACCGTGCCTTGGTGTGGGATCCTGGAGGGGTCCAGAGGAGCTATACTCCTCAGAGCTTGCCTGACACGCGTATCGCTTACATCCTTTGCAATTCTGTCCCCCATACTCGCCACTTTGCATACTATTTCTCTCTCTCGACTTCTCCTTTCTCATTCTCTAATCTTTATTAAACTCAACATCCCTTCTGGTTTCAGCATAGACGTTCACCGTCGGCCAGTCGTATTGTACGCGAAGCTCTCAGATCTTTCCATGTAGTAGATTAAGGAGGTATTAGGCTTTATTGAGGTTTGGAGAGACGGACTTTTCCGTATGTGTCCTCTCTCGGGAAGGTTGTAGACCGGTATATGTCTCCCTGGCAAGGTGTTGAGTGATTCTGCTTGGTTATCTAAAGCTAGACTGGGGGTAAGGTTACTGTGTCGTTGCCTCCGATGTGTGCAGTGTTAGCTAAGCCCTGCACGACATCGACAGGTACTGTGGGAGCCTAAGTTGTCTTCGGGTGGGTTTACTTTGCGAGCACAGCGCTGTGGTGTGAGAGGGCCATAGCCTATCCCTCACAACATAGTGCTGCCTCTTTGTGTTGACTTCTGAGGGATCGCCAGGATAGAACTAGGTACTAGAGACCTAGATTTATCAAGAGAGCATCCCCGTCATATAACGTAATCTTCATTATACCACCTTCGGACAACGTTAGGCTACGAGCCGCATGCTCGCCCATTGTTGCCCTGCCTTGATACCCCAGCTAGACTTTATTAACTGAGCAGACACTGGTTAGAGATAACCCCCATTATTATATGTATGCAGCATTATTATTCACTGCACTTTTGAGCCGAGGTTGTTGTTGAGTTGCACAACCCGAGTAGGCTGTTGCGTTGTGTCACGAAGCATTTCTTTAGTTGTCGAGCATTACTACCTTTGCGCAGTCTTTATTATTCGCCTGCCTATTATTACTATATGTCCTAGCATTTATTGTGACCCGTATTCTGCATTATAATTGTTCAAGATTCTTTACGAACATCTTCCCAGCATCAGACTTATTTCAGAAGTTTCCAGTTGATGTTGCAGGACTAGCATTGCACTTTCTTTAATACAGGAGTGCCAGTTATTTGAGTATCTACCGTAACGTTAATTAATCACGTTAACTATCTTTTCTTTGTGTAACCTAATCGAGTAATCTTTTATTGTTTGAGAATAGGCTGTCATCGAGCGTCAGCCTAGTGTGTGTGCACCAGTTACTGAGTAATAGGATACCTCGTTGTCCAGGCACGAGTCAGGGCGGTAATGGTGTTTTGTTTTCCAGTGTTTAATGCAGGGGTTGGATCTAGTGTTACCGTTGTTGCATTTTGCCATTATCTAGTCCAATGTTGAAGAGCCCTGTGTCTTTGAGAACCTGGATCGTAACAAATGGCGACCTAGCTCAGGATCTTGTGAACTAAGAGATAATTGCAGGATTGTTGTGGTCATTTGTTTTATTGAGGAATATAGTGGGCACGTTAATTTTTTTTGGCAAAGTAGTATAGCACTTGAGAGTCTTCAGACATTTTTGGCAAGTGAATAGTGCTACATAAGAGTTTGGGGTACTTCTTTTCTGAATATTGTGGTGAGAAATTTTTGTGAGCATCATGTCTTATACCGGGTCAGAGGAGAATGGAGACACAGTACGTAATGTCGAAACTGAGGAACAGCAGCATGATGAAAGGGTTAATCGGGTGAACTGTGAGGAGGATGCTAGGATATTTTTGCAATGGCCTGTTACTGCCGAGCGGTTGGAGGGTATGGATCGGTACGGTCTTCAATGCCTGGCCACAGCTATCGGTCATGCGGTTACTAGCAGCATGACCAAGGATAACTTGATAACGTGTGTACTGGGCAGGGTGACTGGTGAGCGAGATGGGTTGAGTGCTCAGAGCCCTTCGGCCATGCTTCCCCTACACTCGACTCCCAGCCATCCCAGTAGTTTGCCGACCCCGGGTACGCTTCCGCAGTTGGCTGGTGACTGGCAGGGTGGGTTGCCCCTGGGGGGACCACCGGTAATTTCAAACATTGTAGCACCTTCACCTCCTCAAGGGTTATCTCCAGAATTATTGTTTAAGCTCGAATTAGCTAAGCTTCAGCATCAGCAGCAATTAGAATTAGCCAAGATAGAAGAGAGAAAAACTATCAGTCAAGCAAAAATCCAAGCTGAGTCAACTAGGTACTGTGCCGACATGGATGTAGAGAAGTCGCGAGTAGAGACAACGGGACAGCGACTTGGGGCTGGTAACCGTGTTCATGAGCAGTCTCTCTCGCACTTATTGAAACTGGTTCCGGTGTTTGATGAGAGTGGTGTAACAGAATTTTTCACACGCTTTGAGAAGAAGTGCCAGGAACACCAGTGGCCAGAGAATAAATGGGCAGCACTTGTATCCTCTAGATTAATAGGCAAGGGTCTTAAAGCCTACGATGCGTTGCCTATAGAGTCTTGTATTATCTATGAGGAACTCAAGGAGGCTGTCCTGAGAGCATACGAACTACAACCAGAGACGTACAGGTTGAAGTTCCGGGGTGTTACCAAGGGTCGGGAGAGCACCTTTTTGGAGCATGCCCGGGAGCTGTCCGATGCTTTTGGGAATTGGCTGAGGTCGGAGAAAGCTACTACGTTTGACGACATTAAACAGTTGGTGCTTTTAGAGCAGTTTTTCAAATGCACGGGTGGCGACCTGACGTTAAACCTTAAAGAAAAGCAACCAAAAACTCTACAGGAGGCAGCTGAGATGGCTGACCTCCGGCTATCACTAATTCGTGGGTGCGGGTCTGCCCAGCGTAGTGAGGCAGGTAACAAGGGGCGTGACGCCCCACCCCCCCGAGTTAGTGATATACCTTATGCAAACAAGTACAAGAGCCATGATACCAAGACTGACCACAAGACTAGCACCGTCCCATTTAAGAAGGGGCCGGGCCCTTCCCAGTACCAAGGGAAGCCCAAAGGGGAGTTGGAGTGTTATCGTTGTCATAAAAAGGGGCACTTTGCAAGAGTCTGTCCTAGCAAACCACCTACAGCAGCTGTGTCTTTGGCCTGCAACATTGGTGTGTCTCCGAAGTCATCTGAGTTTGCCCGGGGCAGTTCATCAGAGGCTGAGGCACAGCCAATGCAGAAGCACCTGGGAGGCTCGAACCCTGCTCAGGATGTTTTTTGCGACCATAGAGGGCGGGGTTGCGTGATGTGGGCGGGGCGCAAGCATGGAGTAGAGGTCTTGCGCGATACAGGTGCTTCCCAGACTCTGATGAAAAACTTGACTGGCTACCCTATAAACGCGGCTCGGGTGGTGGTGGTGCAGGGTATTAATGCAACTCGGTCATACCCGCTGGTGCGGTTGGAGTTGGAGGTGGATGGTGTGGCACGTGAATTGGATGTCGGGATTGTGGAGAAACTGCCAGTGGAGGGCGTCGACCTTCTTCTCGGCAACGACTTTGCAATGCCCGCTTCTGAGGTTCTACCCTTAGTCGTTGCCGAGAGGCCGGCCGACGTGAGTAGGGAAGAGCAAGAGTGGGTTGAGCGGTGCCAGACACAACCCATGGCGTGTGTTGTCACCCAAGCTCGGGCAGCTAAAGTGTCACAGCCTAGTCCTCCGTCTTCAGACCAGCGGAGGAACGATCAACAGGAGGAGGCTAAAGCTGGAGTTGGTTCTAAGAGTTTTGACTCGGCGGCTCTCCTGGGTGATTCAGTATTAGCACCATTACTTAATTCTGGAGTAGCCCCTGGGCCTGTCATCGAGTGACGAGGCTGGGCATAACGAGTCTCCACGACAGCAATGTTATGTAAATCGAGAGAGACAGAGGGAGCAGCCCAGTATCGGGGAAGGTCATGCATTGCTCCGAGAGCAGTTAGATCGCTTGGCACCCTCAGATATACGTCGGTTGCAACTAGAGGACCCTGAGCTCCAAACGTGTGCTAATGGAGCTGTAGAGCTCGACGAGGACGGCGATGCACAGCCAGGAGATTTTTTTTATTTAGAAGGCATTCTCTATAGGCGTTTTCAAGACCCTAAACGTAGTTGGCAAGAGGGGTCCGGAGTAGTGGACCAGTTGGTGGTGCCACGGGAGTGCAGGGATAGCCTACTGAGGTTGGCGCATGACATACCACTGGCAGGACATCTAGGGGTGAGAAAAACAGTGGCGGCTTTAGAATTTTTTTTTTTGGTGGCCGGGGTTGAAGGGGCAGGTGGTAACCTGGATAGCAAGGTGTCATACGTGCCAGAGGGTTGGAAAACCTAACCAAACAATTCCGAGAGCCCCGTTGCACCCCATTCCTGTCAGTGGACCGCCCTTCAGTAAGGTCATCATTGATATGGTCGGACCCCTAACCCCTACTAGTGCCGGTAATACATTTCTATTAACTATCATGGATGTGGCCACTCGTTATCCTGATGCATATCCAATGAGAAATGGCACGGCGAAAACTGTTGTCCGGAACCTGCTCTTGTATTGCTCGCGGTATGGTTACCCGCAAGAGGTGCAATCGGACCAAGGTTCTAATTTAACCTCTAATCTGTTCAAACAAACTATGATTCAGCATGGCATCAGCACTGTCGTCTCTCCTGCGTATCACCCGGAGAGTCAAGGGGTGTTGGAGAGGTGGCACGCCACGCTAAAAAGCATGCTTCGTTGTTATTGCGCAGAGAACGGAAAGGATTGGGACCTTGGTCTGCCGTATGTTTTGTTCGCGGCAAGAGAAGTACCTGGAGAGAGTCTCGGTTTCAGTCCGAATGAGCTTGTTTTCGGGCATCAGGTGAGGGGCCCTCTCCACATGGTGAAGGAGATTTGGGAGGGTACCGCTAAGCCATGTTCTATGTTGAGATACGTCCTCGAGAGCAGAGAGAGAATGCTTAGAAGTCTGGAGCTGGCCGGGCGTAATTTGGTGTGTTCGCAGGCCCGTATGAAGGACAGGTACGATACTAAGGCGAAACTCCGGGAGTTTCAGGTAGGTCAAGAGGTGTTGGTCCTGTTGCCTTTGGCAGGTCATCCTCTGGCTGCCAAGTACGCTGGGCCTTATCGGGTGGTGTCAAAGATCTCCGATCTAGATTACCTCGTTGCCACTCCAGACCGGAAGAAGCGTAACCAACTATGCCACATTAATTTGTTGAAGGAGTATGTGAGGCGCCCACCTGAGTCACTAGCTGTCCCTGTGTTGACCTGCTGCAGTCATGGTGGAGAAGGAGAGGGTGGCAGCAATGATCAGGTGGATGATAACTGGGATTGTCATGTCTCGGCTGATCAGTGGGCGAGGAATTCGAGCCAATGTGCGCATGATGCTCTGGCGCACCTGCCGGAGGAATAGCAGGTGGCAGTGCAGCGCCTGTTCGATTCATACCCCACTGTATTTGCCGAGCACCCAGGCCTCACTACTCAAGCGGTGCATGACGTCGATGTAGGAGAGCACCCCCCCTTCAAGTCGATACCTTATCGGGTGCCACCCATTAAACTCCCAGCGCTCAGGGATGAGCTGGAGTTTATGCTGGCGAGAGGCTTGATCGAGAAGGGGGCAGTACGGTGGACTTCTCCTGTCACTCTGCAGCCCAAACCTGATGGAAAAGTTCGGTTCTGCATTGACTTTAGGCGGTTGAACGGGTTGACCCCCACCAATGCATATCCTCTTCCCCGGGTGGATGACAGTGTGGATAAGATCGGGAAAGCAAGGTACTTGACCAAGGTAGACCTCGTCAAAGGCTACTGGCAAGTACCACTGTCTGAGCGGGCTAAAGAGGTGTGCGGGTTTGTGGTGGATGGCAGTACTTACCGTTGCAACGTGATGCCATATGGTCTGAAAAATGCACCGGCCACTTTCCAGAGCTTAATGAACGACATCGTAGCAGACATCCCAAACTGTACTGTCTACCTTGATGACGTGATCATTTATGACAACGATTTCCAAAGTCACTGTGAGCACATAGAAGCCTTATTTAGTCAACTTAGTAAAGCAGGCTTGGTGGTTAATCTGGGCAAGTGGGACTTTGTGCAAGACACGGTGCAGTATCTGGGGTTTGTGGTTGGGTTAGGGCAGGTGAGCCCGCCTCAACAGAAGATACAGGCTATCGACTTGTTCCCCAGGCCGACCACCAAGCGGCAGATCATGAGATTTTTGGGCATGATTGGGTATTACCGCCGCTTTATAAGAGGTTATTCTACTGTGTTAGCTCCTTTGACAGATCTACTAGCTAAAGATAAAAAGTTCCGCTGGGCACCTGAGTGTGAGCAGGCGTTTCGAGTAGTTAAACACCTTTTATGCACTCACCCTATCCTCAGGGCCCCGGACTTTGAACGACCATTTCAGTTGGCGACTGATGCCAGCGGAGTAGGGGCTGGTGCCGTACTTTTGCAGACAGACGAGGAAGGTCTTGAGCATCCAGTCAGTTTCTTTTCAAAGAAATTTAATTCAGCACAGAAAAACTATTCGGTTGTTGAAAAGGAACTGCTGGCAATTGTGTTAGCGCTCAGACACTTTGAGGTCTATGTTCCTGCCTATGGGCCAGTCGTGGTAGTGTATACCGACCACCACCCGCTTAAATTCCTCAATCAATTCCACAACCGGAATATGAGGCTGACCAGATGGTCGCTCATGTTGCAAGAGTACAACTTGGACATTCGCCATATTGCCGGTTGTGAGAATGTGATTGCGGACTATTTGTCTATTAGGCTATATCTATAGTAGCCGCCAAAAACAACATTAAAATAAAATATGAAAAATTAAATAAAAACTTTCTTTTTTATAATTAATTTTAAGATAATATTGTAGCTGAGTACTGAGTGCAGATGATTTTCCCTCAGTAGGCTGTGCTTCTTAAAGCTCGCTCTGGGAGCACAATGTTATGAATTAATGTATTATATTTGGGAAGGGTGATAAGATTTTTTTATATAAAAAATGTTGTATTTTTTTTTGGAGGAGACTGAGCTTGCATTCCATGAGTGGCAGAGTGGTTAGGAGTGGCAGATTCTAGCGACATTCTGCCTGTTCAGATATGGGCTCATGGTTGAGTGTCCCATATCTTGGGGGGGGGGGGGGGTGACGCCTCCCGGCGTTTGCAGAATGGTTGCGTGGGGCATTGCAGCTCGCTAGCGCTCGCCAGGATGGGGGGATGGGCTGCAGTTGTCCTAGAATGATCTGCTTTATTTCATTGGAGTCGTGTTGCCACAGACAGTCTAGAAATGGTCTTTGTTTTCGCCTGTGACAATGCATTGTATTTTATATCATGAGTTGAACATAAGATGCATTGTAGTGAAGGAGAGAGAGAGCGAGCGAGCAGGGTGGGGGAGGTGAGTGTTGCTTTTCCTCCTCCCTCCTCCCTCCCGGAGGAGTTGTTCGCCCGCATGGTCTTTTCTCTCGGTTTTGATTGGCTGGTGGTTCCTGGCGCCTTCTGCTGGCCTGCTGCCGGGTGAAGTAGCGGCCTGTGATTGGCTGACCACCGTGCCTTTGTGTGGGATCCTGGAGGGGTCCAGAGGAGCTATTCTCCTCAGAGCTTGCCTGACACGCGTATTGCTTGCATCCTTTGCAATTATGTCCCCCATACTCGCCACTTTCATACTATTTCTCTCTCTCGACTTCTCCTTTTTCATTCTCTAATCTTTATTAAACTCAACATCCCTTCTGGTTTCAGCATAGACGTTCACCAGTCGGCCAGTCGTATTGTACGCGAAGCTCTCAGATATTTCCATGTATTAGATTAAGGAGGTATTAGGCTTTATTGAGGTTTGGAGAGACAGACTTTTCCGTATGTGTCCTCTCTCGGGAAGGTTGTAGACCGGTATATGTCTCCCTGGCAAGGTGTTGAGTGATTCTGCTTGGTTATCTAAAGCTAGACTGGGGGTAAGGTTACTGTGTCGTTGTCTCCGATGTGTGCAGTGTTAGCTAAGCCCTGCACGACATCGACAGGTACTGTGGGAGCCTAAGTTGTCTTCGGGTGGGTTTACTTTGCGAGCACAGCGCTGTGGTGTGAGAGGGCCATAGCCTATCCCTCACAACATAGTGCTGCCTCTTTGTGTTGACTTCTGAGGGATCGCCAGGATAGAACTAGGTACTAGAGACCTAGATTTATCAAGAGAGCATCCCCGTCATATAACGTAATCTTCATTATACCACCTTCGGACAACGTTAGGCTACGAGCCGCATGCTCGCCCATTGTTGCCCTGCCTTGATAACCCAGCTAGACTTTATTAACCGAGCAGACACTGGTTAGAGATAAGCCCCCATTATTATATGTATGCAGCATTATTATTCACTGCACTTTTGAGCCGAGGTTGTTGTTGAGTTGCACAACCCGAGTAGGCTGTTGCGTTGTGTCACGAAGCATTTCTTTAGTTGTCGAGCATTACTACCTTTGCGCAGTCTTTATTATTCGCCTGCCTATTATTACTATATGTCCTAGCATTTACTGTGACCCGTATTCTGCATTATAATTGTTCAAGATTCTTTACGGACATCTTCCCAGCATCAGACTTATTTCAGAAGTTTCCAGTTGATGTTGCAGGACTAGCATTGCACTTTCTTTAATACAGGAGTGCCAGTTATTTGAATATCTACCGTAACGTTAATTAATCACATTAACTATCTTTTCTTTGTGTAACCTAATCGAATAATCTTTTACTGTTTGAGAATAGGCTGTTTCATCGAGCGTCAGCCTAGTGTGTGTGCACCAGTTACTGAGTCATAGGATACCTCGTTGTCCAGGCACGACTCAGGGCGGTAATGGTGTTTTGTTTTCCAGTGTTTAAGGCAGGGGTTGGATCTAGTGTTACCGTTGTTGCATTTTGCCATTATCTAGTCCAATGTTGAAGAGCCCTGTGTGTTTGAGAACCTGGATCGTAACAATAGTTAATTACATATGAATATAATAACGCAAGCGTAGCCTATCCCCTCGCGGTTCTCTCACAAGCACTACAACCTGTTCCAAATAGGTAAGCAGAAATTGTGAACCCTAGCCTCTGTAACTCAAAAAGGTCTAAAGCAAATAGACTGTATATTTCTACGCCTCTTCCTTGGCTGACCCTTCCCAATTGTTCGAAATGTTAGCCCGATTACTCTAGTCGTTTGTGAGTTACAGAGGTAAATGTTCAAGAGAGTGGCCTACTTATTTAGAACTGAGTACCGTACATAAGTTTGTGAGTTACAGAGGTTAATGTTCAAGAGTTTGGCCTACTTATTTAGAACTGAGTACCGTACATAAGTTTCGGTATATTTTGTTCTAAGGTATTTCATAACTAAATTGTAGTGATACATATAGCTCATTGTATAAGAAAGAGAATATAACAAACCTGCTGTCCTGGCTCCTAATATTTAATTTGATATAATTATTTACTAAAATCAACTTCCACCATATATAAATCAACAAAAAATAAACAATTATAATATACACTATCATAATGTGCTTTAGATACACTTACCCGTTGTCCAGACGCAATTTTGGCCATGTGGAAGGAGGGGCCGACCGGGCCTCACTGATTGACTCCCAGAAAGATACTGAGCCTTGATCCTCTCCCGAAACACCGTGAGAGACAAGGTTGATTCACAACAGTGTTACCAATGTTTGCATTCGCTCTGTCACTAGCAAAATGTATCGTAGCCCAATTTTGACGCAATTCAACCATTCAGTTTATATTAACTTAATGTATAAAGTATCAAATACACGTATTGCATATCTAAGCATTTAGGGACACCCTTCCTGAATATCCACGCATGAGAAGGTTAAAGAGTTTTGACGAAATTGTTGAGGAGTCACTGGTCAAAATCAATAATAGTTCATCAACTCACAGAAATAGAATTAATTTCAAAACCAGGAGGGCGAATCTCGATGTCACAAAGCATTTCTTCCCCAATTGTGTGGCCAAACACAATATTATATTAAGTTAGTTTAATTATCAGTACATAGACTACAGTAGATCTGGACTGGATACGAAAATGGAAGTTTGTAGTAAGGGACCCAAAATCGGACAACGAACCCCCAAGTTCGGACCTCGAAACCGCGAAAATATGATGTTTTCGAGGTTCGAACTTGGGTGTTCGTTCTCCGATTTTGGGTCCCCTACTGCAAAGTTCCATTTTTGTGTGAGTAGTCTATGATCAGTAGTATACAATATTTGTGTGAGTAGTCTATGATCAGTAGTATACAATATTTGTGTGAGTAGTCTATGATCAGTAGTATACAATATTTGTGTGAGTAGTCTATGATCAGTAGTATACAATATTTGTGTGAGTAGTCTATGATCAGTAGTATACAATATTTGTGTGAGTAGTCTATGATCAGTAGTATACAATATTTGTGTGAGTAGTCTATGATCAGTAGTATACAATATTTGTGTGAGTAGTCTATGATCAGTAGTATACAATATTTCTCAACTTTATTCTTTACTATGAATTTCCCAGTATAAGTACTCTCATTTTATGGAGGCGGGCCTTGCTACCTTTACCTTCCATTTTGTATCAAATCCTATGTTAGAATTAAGTCCGGATTGCCTAGTAGGGACCGCAAGGTATGTGCATATAAATTTTACAACAGTGTACAACTAGGCTCAGTTCTCGGTCCAAATCTATTGCTTATTTATATTGATGATATTGATGGTGGGGTATCATGCAGAATCTCCAAATTCGCTGATGACACAAAATGTACAAGCAAAGTAAACTCGCCATTACACATACAAGGGATTCAGAATGATCTAAGCACACTATCAAACTGGGCTCAGACCAGGCAGATGAATTTCAGTATAGATAAATGCAAAATGTTTTACATTGGCAGTCAAAATGAAAGCGCAAACTATTCGGTAAACGGAACTCAACTAAAGAACATAAAAAACAGAAGAGGCTCTTGAAGTAGCTATGACAAGTGATCTATAACCTGCCCAAGTCGCTCAAGCTGTTAAAAAAGAAAATAAGAAAATTGGCTTCATTGGGAGGTCTTTTGAATATACATCTGAAAACGTTATACGCACTTTATATAATTCATTGGTTCTTCCGCGTTTGGAATGTTGTGTCCAGCATTGGTCGCCATACAAAAAAAGGACATTGAAAAACTAAAGCAAGTATGACGGAGAGTAACTAAAATTATTCCCTGACTAAGAAATATACATTATGAGGAATGGCTAAAAGAGTTAAGCTTATTTACCTTGACAAACCGCAGAATAAGAGAGAACCTAATCCAAGTTTGATTAAATTATCAAAGGCCATGACAAGATGGATGCAAGTATGTACTTCACAATTGCGAACTCAAATTATACGTAATATGTTACACAATTGTTGGAAAAGCGTTTCATGCATATACAATGAAGCACTTTCAACAGAGTGGAATGAATTGCCTATAAGTGTTGCAGAGTGCCATACAGTCCAGACATTCAAATATCGCCTTGATAAGTATCTTGCCATGAACCCCCGATTGACTGCATTTGTGCCCCAGTAAGGTGACCCTTTCAGTATCGTACATATTACTGTAATATTGTGTTCAGACCACAGTCTTTCTGTTGCTGAAGCCCTTCAGTTGATGGCTGTGGCAATCTTTTCTTTACAAGCAGCCTAGTTGTTGTTGTTGTTGTTCCCCAAGCTGCCTGGCCGAACTGCCCCAAGGCCCCGAGCAGGCCCAAGGCCATAACCGAGCGCCCCCACAGAACCCTCCCTGCCGACCACAATAAAGCCTGGGTGACCGAAGCCACTCCATGGCGGGGAGCTGAGGAGGGTGCAGAAACGCCCGGGAAACCAAAGCCCCACCCAAGGCCCTGTGCCCCTCAGCAATTATGAAGAGAAAGTTGAGGGGCAAAGGAAAAATGTGACGCTTTGGCTTCCAATCTTGGTAGATTGGGAGGTCAATCCATGGAAGAGACGCCGTCACTTGAGATCTAGAAAATATATAAGTAAAAGGAACAGTCAGAGTAAGCTATGGGTATGGCAGAGATCGCTCAGTTCTCACTCTGATAGACCAGCCCATCACCACTAGCAGCCTAGCAGTGAGCAAGCAGCCTAGTAAGGACCTATTGTTCCTTGTCTTCCTTTATTCCTTTGTATTGTATATATGTTACTCTCTCTCTCTCTCTCTCTCTCTATATATATATATATATATATATATATATATATATATATATATATATATATATAGTTTAACAAGAGGGCATGAATTATGTTCACTAATGCATAGTTTTGTCCTTCCTACTCCGCAAGCTAAATACTTTCAATTAACTATATTTGTTTGTCTTAAATGAGGACACCTACTGTATCCAATTATAGTATGGATAGTGCTAATAAATTACTTTTGATTTAAGAATAAACTGGGAATAAGAAGGATTAACGAAATAATACTTCCCCCTCTTGTTATAAGAAACCTTTTCTAGGGCTGAGTAAATAATAGTAAAGACTATGGAGAATTCAATTGCAAAGACACGTATAGTCCATTCATTATAGGTAGGCCAAAACTCATGACCACTAACCTCCATAACTCACAAACGGCAAGAATAATCCTGCTAACATTTCTACCATTTGGGAAGGGTCAGCCAGGGAATATGTGTTGACATTTTCAGCCCAATTGTTCCTGCCCTATTTGAGTTAAAGAGGTTGAGGTTCAGGATAACTGGCCTACCTGTAATTAATGAACTATAGTGAAGGAGTTACAATGGTCCTTTCTCGCCATGAAGGATATCCGATGTTTGTGTGTACAAGCTGAATAGACGTCATTTCCATGTTGGTTGGGTAACTTACGAATTTAACCCTTTAATTACCATGTCATCCTTTTAACTTTGTTCTGGCTACTATTAGACGCTTTTATTCAGTTTAAAAAAGGCCTTCAGCAATTAACAGGCTTCGAACTTATCTCACTTAACCATATTTACTACCACATATTATTCTTAAACTACACAACATCATCTAAATATAGCTAGAATAAACTTAAAATGACGTGGCCGGTACAGAGGGGGTTTATCAACTTACGAAGGACGTCAGGATATTACAAATATTGTTGCAGGTGATTCCATTTGTTAATATAATCAATGGTAGGTCCCATTGAGGTGAACACTATCACAATCACGCACCTTAACTCCAAAAGGCATTTCCTACTCTGCATAAATCACCAACACAGTGCCACTCCTATTCCGTTCAGCTCTCCAGCCCAAAAATTAGAAAATTGTCTCAATCTTTCTTCTACTCGACAAGTGAACTCTGGAACTCTTTCCCTCAATCAATCTTTCCTTAATCCTATGATCTAGACTGCTATAAACTTTGTGTGTCCAGGCATTTTGATCCCAACGTCCTCTGAATGTGTCTCTCTGTCACTCTTTTGGCTTTGGGGGAGACACTCGTTACAGGCAGCCTGCCTTTGGAGACATACACATATAATATAATAGTTATAGCCAGAATAAAGTATAGAAGTAAGGCTGCATCGTAACTTATCAATAATATTTTCCTTGCACTCAAAGCAGCTTCTGTTTACTGGTCAATGCATCTTTCGCTGTCTCATATCTTCACCGTGCCTCATACATTTCACTTCAAGTCGTATATTTCGCTGTCTTCTTTCATGGATTGCAATCTCCTGCCACACTTGACATATTTATTGAGTTTAAATTGCTAATCCTGTGATATTCATGGGTAAATTATCACACACAATAGAAATATCGGTGGTTCGATTCTCATGCAGGTTGGAATTGATAGGCAGTCGCCACACATCAGTAACGGTGCACATCTGGAAATAAATTATAGTAACCTGAATATGAAGTAATATCTGTGTACCAGGATATGTAACTCACCTACCACAGGCTCAACATAGCAAATCACGGAGATGGGCGAAGCGGTCAAGCGCAACTCTTTAAGGGAGCCCACCTCGTTTGTTTTCTCTTTCTCTCCCTCTCTCTTTGGTTTGTATCCATTCGGCCCCATTCAGCCTATTGTTTAAAGACGTTTACCCCCATCCAGGTGTCAATGTTTTCCTGGCGAGCGGTAGCGAGCCAGTATATATTTATTTTGTTTTGACAGCAAGCTAAATGTGTACATTTTTCGATAGAAACATGTCTCCGGCGAAGCCGGATTTCTCCATACAATGCTGGCTCGCTATCGCTCTCCAGGAAGAAAACGACACCTGGATGGGGAATAAACGTCTTAAAACAGTTGGCTGAATGGGGCCGAATGTGTACAAGCCAGAGAAAGAGAGAAAAGAAGAGAAAGGTAAAAAAAAAGCCAGTGGCCCCCTTAGCGCACCGCCAGACTGTATGTGCCAACTGGACTTCATGTAGTATATTGTGACGCATGTCCAGTGTGAGCATGCTGTACAGAACGCCTAGTCATGCCCCACTCTCGCTAGGATCGTCAGGGCAGGAACTTTGGCTGTAGTCTATGTAGAGTTTCCTAACTTAGTTCATGTGAGCCGTTGTACTATAAGTATTATGAATATGTATTTTGTTTTCATCTGAGTCAACGAGTTCTATTTTATATCATTAGTTATAAGTATTGTGTGTAAAACTTATTTGTAATGATGAGAGGAGAGAGAGAAATTACGTAATGGGGGTCAGTGGGTGCGCCAGGAGGGAGGTGGGCCTAACTCACTAGCACTCCCCCCTCCCCCCTCCCCTCAGTGCTAGGGGAGCCTTTGTCTATCCCAGAGGAGAGAGAGAAATTACGTAATGGTTGTCAGTGGGCGGTCCTTAGTAGTTCACGTTGGGCTCACTAGAGGGCCGAGTATAAAAAGGGAAGTCTAGCCATTTTTTGATCAGAACTCATTAGGCAGAGCGACTTCTCATTTCCCTTGCTAACTATATATATTATTCTGACTGATGTGAACTTTCTCTACTACCTTACATTCTTATCTCCTCTTTTCCCTGCCTGTTTAACTTCCATGGTCCCGTTGGTGCAGAGCTAGTCAGCCAACGTATTATCGCTTGAGTTCTCACAAGATACTTGCCTATTAGATAGCCTATTTTGGAAGGGTTAACTTAGAATAGGATTGATTTATGTTTGTTGCACTTGTATATGCATTTCCCTGTGTGTTATTATTATTATTCCTGTTTTCTGCTAGTCTAGGTAATGCTAGACTGGGGTAAGGCTTTTCTGTGTTACGAGTTGTTGTTTGATGCAGTGGTTAAGCGATAAACCTGCATACTCGTTTCGGTTCAGTGAAGCCTAGGTTGTCTTCGCGGCTGACTGTGTTGAGTTAATAATTTACAGTGCGTGAGGCCAAGAGCCTAACCACCCTGTATTTTATTAACAGTTTGTTTTTACTTTGTCAAGGAGCCGGGAGAAAACCAGATACAAGGGATCTGGATTTCTCAAAGTGAACTTGTTAGTGTTAACGTAATACTTTAAACAGTTGTGAGGACTTCGCTAGGCTACGAGCCGTTTTTGCTCAGTCACTGCCACCTTTTGCCCACAGTACCCCAGCTAGACTTTACTCGATTAGTAGATACAGAATAGTATTGAAGCTTTCCTTATGTATGATATTGTTTATGCACTATTGATTTCATGTGTTGCAAGCTTGGCTACTTTAGTGATTAGTGGCCCACGAGCACAATCCGAGTAGGCTATTGCCGTTGCATTTGCGGAGTACTTCTTTTTAATGTTTGCCATTTACTATTGCATATTCTTTTAATTATTCTTATGAAACCTTTAATAGTATTTAATTGCCAGTGTTTTTGCTTATTTAATTACTGTTCAAAATCCGATACGTACTTCTTACGAGCATCCGAGAAGCATCTAACTTTTTTCAGAAGATTCCTTGCTCGATGCTTAAGGACTATTAATTAACGTAACGTAATAGTGCCGATCCGAAGTAGAGGGTGGAGGACTTCTTAAGTTCTTAGTCAAGGGTGGATTACTTCGGCTTCGGCCAACACTATTCTTTGGTGTTGTTGTTTCTTACTTCATTGTTTGATTGTTGACCAGACTAGATAATTCCTGTCTCTTTATTAGTCTGTTGTTGAACACTAGTACCGAGTTCTTGTATACCCCGTTATAGCAGATTGATCTCTGGAGGGTATTGGTGTTTTTTGTTCGGCTGGCAGTACTCAGGGGTTGGGATCGTGTGTTTCCGTTGTGGCAGCGAGCCGTACTCGAGTCCTGATTGAGAGCCCTTGTGTACCCGAGTGCCAGGTCGTAACAATATTCCCTCCTTGTCTTTGTTTCTGGCTGGTACTGCGCTGCTGGTATTTATTATTTAACCCGTTCAGTACCAGCGACGTCTTTTTTACTATACTGTATGCTGACAAATAGTTGACGATTTTCTTCAGCTTAGGAAGAATCTCTATTCATTATAATGCTTCGAACTATCTCAATCAAATCTTTTACCTACCACAGATACTTCTTAAGCTGCATCAAATTGTAACAAATAGCTAGAATAGATTATTAAAGACGTCACTGGTACTGAATGGGTTAACGGTTCCACCAGGTGCAACAAAGAGCAGTTAGCCTTGACAATTAACCCGTGTGTACGACAGCTGTGTAAGTCAGCATGACACATTCATAATCGGAATGTTCCTTAATTTAATGTTAATGCTGAATATTTGGAGGTGCCAGAAATCAGTCTTATAAATATATACAGTATATATTATATATATATATATATATATATACAATAGCAGGAAAAATAGGGACAGTACTATCCTGTTATTGTGGAAATTGCGGTGTCCCACATCACCCACGATGTTTTACTCACTATATATATATATATATATATATATATATATATGTGCTTGTTTTACCACCTGGCCTCCAATCCCAACTTAGCTATGTGTGTCTCAGTTACCCAAAGACAAAAAATCAACTTGATCTTAAGATTCACACACCTTTTAAAGCGTGTAGCTTCTATACCAACAACGACATACCTTATACATCCCACAGTACAAAAGTTAATGTCATTGTCAGTTCATCTATTTTGTATTTGCTAATTTATTTGTATTTATGTTATGTATAAACTTGTTGTTATTATTTACTCTAGAAGATGTTTACCACAAACCCACAAACCTTACTAAGTAGCACGGAGTGGCGTACCAACCCCATGACCATGTCCCAGGAGACATTTATATAGGGCCATTTAAGGGGGGATGGTTCACTTTTTGGGCGATTTTTGCATGTATTCATTATGTTTCTAGTTTTCTCCCTAGACCTCCATCAAATTAAAAACAAAAAACATCCATTAGATCCCTCTTCTGAATTAATTTGTACATTTTTCGATAGTAAAATGTCCTGGACGAAGGTCGGTTCTTCCAACATTACAGGCTCACTATCGTTCGCCAAGGAAAAAATCGACACCTAAATAGCACGAAAGGTCTGAATATTGACGAAGAAATGGAGCGAAAGGTCTTAAAATCGACTAACTAATGGGGCAAACATCTTAGCATCTGACAACTAATGGGGCTAAACATGAGGGAGAAAGTGGTCCAGAAAGAGCGACCCATGCCACCGAAGCCAATTTCTGCACCTCAATACCAATTCATTAGTAACTCTTGAAACATGAGAACTCCTTAACATGCAAGTATTACCTCATATGAAATTATATATTACAAATAAAATCATAAAGATATATAAATAAATATATTAACAAGAACATAAATTAAGAAACGGAAAAAAGATGGAGGGAATGTGAATAAAGGAAAGAAATGGAAGTAGGGAAAGAGGAGAGAGAGAAGATGAGAAAGAGGCGTGGAAAGCAAGGAAACTATTATCGCAATTCCTGACGGTTTATTTCACTACTTTTCGCTTTTATGAGAGCGAGTGAAACTGGACACTGACCATTGATAACATTCAGGTGGAACTCTTCCTATAAAAGCCATTCTTTCATAGCCCAAGTGGCATTAAGAAAAATATTGATCGCAGGGAGGAACAAAAGGATACATGTAGGGAATTGAATAAAATAAAGAAGTTGAGATAGAGAATGACGACGGAGAGAAGGTGAGAAAGAGACGTAGGGATTTTCGCAGACGGAGTGTAATGGAGTATAACTAAGTATGGCGGAGTGTAACTAAGTATGACGGAGTGTAACTAAGTCGTCCGGAGTTCATTCGGAGTGGGACTAAGATGTAACCGAGTTCCCGAAATCGGGATTGCAATTTTGAAATGCGCAATCATATTTCGGTCCGTCCCGAGGGGGACAGACTCAGCAGCATGCTACGTAGTATTAATAAGTAACTCCCCGTTCCTCACATTAATCATTATTCACAAACCTCAATGTACTTGAATACACTAATGAAAGAATATGGTCCTCCCGGTATCCGAACTCGGGACACCACACCCAGAACATAAGCGCCTAAACCATTACACCACCGGAATTGGACGGAGTGTCTCCAGGAGTCCTTGACAGGTCCATGAGGAGTCGCTACGCGGCAGCACTCGGGCCCAAGCTCATGGATGTAGGATGTAGGCTTCTTGGAGTAGGCTGTACGGTAAAGAATTATCCAGGTGGAGGAAGGATGCAGGTGAGTCTCGTTTCCAGTTGTGCTGCTTTGTAGGGTAACTGTTCCTCTCCATGTGGGTTGGTTGGTTTAGTGGATGGAAGTATTATGGTGGTGTTTATCTTCGGTACTCCGTTTTCTCTGGTAACTGGCAGGGTAGACTGAGGAGTTGTTTCTGAACCTTTTTTGCTTTTATTCTGAGGTATCTGGTAACGGGGTGATGAGTGGTAGTAGGTCCATTAGTGATGTAATGAACGGCAGTGATGTTGGTATTACCGGAATTTATAATCTGGTAGGGTTAGCCGTTTAGGGTTCGAGGATGGACACAACCGATATGCGTGCAACAATGGTAGTATTTGGCATATCAGTAATCAATAATAAACATGTTTTATGCACTATGTAATTGATAAAACAAAAATAACTCATATGAATAGGATCATGCGCACTGTTTTTTTTTTGTTTTTTTTTGTCTATGTAAGTGAGGGAGGCAAAAGGCAGAACTGCCTGTGACGAGTACCTCCCCCAGAGTTCAAAGAGTGACAGGGCCAAAATCAAGGGACGTTCCAGCCAAAATGCCTGGACACACAGGGTTTGAAGCAATTTAAGTCATAGGAAGAGGGAAAGACTGATTCTGGGAGAGAGTTCCAGAGCTCAGCTGTTGAATAGAAGAAAGATTGAGAATAATGTTTCACTCTTGGGTTGGACAGTTGCACAGAGTAGGGGTGGGATTGTGTTGCAAGACGAGTGCTAAGTACTCTACGAAGAGGGGGTGGTATACAATAAGAGAGCTCTGAGGAACACTGATTATTGCAATAGCGGTAGAATAGTGAAAGAGATGTAACATTGCGGCGAAGAGAGAGAAACTGCAGAGAATTGGTGAGTGGACGTGAGTTAATGAGGCTTTCTTTTCTACTTTTACTAGACGTGCTGTGTGAGAGGATCCTCCCCACACATGTGAACAATACTCAATACATGGACGCACTGTGCCTCTGTACAGAGCAAGAAGCTGCGCAGGGGTATAGAACCCCTGGAGGCGGTTGAGCACACCCAGCTTCTGGGAAGCAAGACCAGACCAGATGGCTTGAGTAAAGTAGGAAAGAAGAGTAATTGGACAGAGGAAGAACAAGCTGAGAAGTGAGAAGTACAGTAGAAGACTGAAAGTTCTCGGGCTCAACCAAGTTGCTTCATTGTAGCTGTTTTAGCAAGAGTGGTAATATAGTTTTTCCAAGAGAGACCAGAAGAAAAAGAGACACAAAGAATATTAAGAGATGATGAAGGGTTAATTTGTATGTTGTTGAAGAGTAAGTCATAGTTTTCTGGAAGGGTGATACAAGTAGCCAGATGGAGATATTGAGTTTTGGAAGCATTGAATGTAACAAGGTTTTCGCTGCCTCAGTCAGAGATAGTAGACAAATCAGAAGATAGATGTTTTATGGCCTCCTTATGTGAGTTATGACAGCCACACAGTAACTGTGTGAATAATCATAACATTGAAAATCACTATTATTAATATCAAGAAAACATTACAATAAAAGCTTCCCTGACGTGAAGGATCACCTCCCTATCATTTGCATCACCTCATTAGATATCCTATTCTAGAAGTATTTTATTTATATAAAGTGTCAGAGAAATACCTTCAGGAGCATCCAAGTCGTAAGAGTCAAAAGAGAACATGCACTGGTTGAATTCGGTGACAATAATGGAACGAAAATAATAGTAGTTCAAATAATATTGTGATTGGAACCGTGGAACGCAATAAGCAAAAAGGCAAAACAAAGTAAGCAGTAGGAATTGAGCTAGCTTCAAGGTAATCTAATCTTCCTTAAACAACTAAATGTACTATGCACAATTAATTTGATCCCTAACATGCATCCCAATTAATTGTATTTTCACTCTAGTGTTTTGTGTTCTTTGTTATATAAACAGTATTTGGAGTCTCGCCCGGGGGGATCCCCCGGAGTGGAGTCGAAGGGTGAGTGCAGCCACACGCTGTAGATAAAATACAATAAAGGGGCTGGAGTTCTCGAAAAAGAGTTTCATTTCTGGCGCTAGTCTTCACCAATATGCTGGCTTAATAATCCAGAAAGGGCGGATAGCCTCCGAAGTCCTATTTTAACTAATTAAAAACATTATTGATTCGCTTCATATTCACTGAAGGTATATATCTGATGTTGTTATATCCCATAAATAACTCCTCCCTTTACCCTCACACATCGTCCTCTCAATAAGAACCTTTAAGGGGAAAGTGCTTGTTGCTTTACCTCTATATTTATATTTATTTTTTTAGTTACCTCGCTAGACCTCCATCAAGCTTCAAGTATCACACCCTAGACCCCCTTTCAAGATAAATATGTACATTTTTCGGTAGAAAAAAGTCCCGGCCGAAGGCCGATTCCTTCTAAAATGACAGGCTCGCTATCGCTCGCCATGAAAAAATCGACACCTAAATGGCACGAAGGGTCTTACTATTGATATAGAAATTAGGCGAAAGGTCTCGAAATCGCCAAACTAATGGCACGAACGTCTTAAAAACTCAAACTAATATGCTAAACATGAGGGAGAAGGGGGTCCAAAAAAAACAAGAACTACCCCTTTAAGTAGTTCCCGCAGCTATTGAACCAAATGAAAATGTATTGGAAAAACACGGAATAATCCATTATACACTCAAATAAGCTGTTATGAAAGTTAGATAAAGAAAACGTGTTATTATCAAAACATTTGCGTTTATTCTCATTCTAATCAGATTTTACGTTTTCCCGTTTCATGAGAGGATAGCCATCCCAAACCACACTCGGATTCGAACTCACACACGGAAATCAACCATATTTCATTTTTGGAGCAGGATATATCGAACGCAAATTAACGCAACAATTTCAACTCACGCTTAACACCGTTCTTTTACTAGCTACCTCGAAGTTAATAGAGTAATGGTCATATTAACACCTTATTGGCGGGCTAGGCGGTCTAGCGGACCGTAGCGCCCAGCGGGGTGGTTTTACCCTAAATAGGGTTGTTTACGTGATCATTTTCATGCCTAAATAAGACCCAGAGCGTAAAACAAGTATCTATCCCTGAAAGAGCGTAAACGGAGCTTTCCAATGACACCCGAACCATCCTTGTACGACCGCTGGTTCTCTTGCAATGATCGTGCAACACGAGTGCAAAAACCCTGTAATTAGGTCATTTCCCTACATAATTCCCTGTGTAGCAAGTGAGAGAGGGGAGGGAAGGGTGGGAGTCACCTCAGTTGGTCCACCGCGGTGGTCGTGAGTGGTCATAGAGTTGCTAGGCTCCTCACACCGCTCAGCTCTCTCTCTCAGCAACATTACGTGCTGAAAATGGCGCACGACATAAGTTGTGAACCGCCACTTAGTCCAAATTTATTTATCATACATAAGTTGCGCGCCGCCAATTAAGGGTTAAGTTAACTGTCTTGATAGCATAATGGTTAGTCCGCTGGATTTTGGTGCGAGTATCCTAGGTTCGAATCCTGGGAGTACCACACATTCAATAATTTCATTGATTTCATCAATTAGGTTTATTTGTAAGTTAGTTGGTGAGTTGTGATATTAAGAATTATTACATGTGGCATCACCCATGGTTAAAGTTCTATATTGAACATGCATAATTTCCAGCAACCATAAAAGGAGTCGGACATAAAGTTGCTTGTCTCACAACAAAATATGCTGCCCTTTGCCACTCGGGCTTAATATTGTGAAGTTAAGGGGGTACTACTCGGTTTCGTGGGCTATTAATTTATCTATTAATTTATTTGTTAGTGTCAACACTAGACCTCCATCAAGCTTAAACAAACACTCCCTAGACCCAACTTCAATATAAATTTGTTCATTTTTCGATAGAAAATTTTCCCGGCCGAAGGCCGGTTCCTCTTAAAATTACAGGCTTGCTTACGCTCGCCAGGAACAAAGTGACACCTAAATGGCACGAAAGGTCTTGAAATTGACAACGAAATGGGGCGAAAGGTATTAAAATAGTCAAACTAATGAAAGGAATGTCTCAAAATTTCAAAACTAATATGCTAAACATGAGGGAAAAGGGGGTCCGGAAAAAGCGAGTTGTACCCCCTTAAACCAACCATATTCTGTATTTGGAACTGGTTCGTCCGTAGCAAGTGAAGATCTTTCGCACATATTTTTATAATGTTCGTTTACATGTTTCGTATTATCTCTTATGATTTCCCAATGTCAATATTCGTCTTATTATTATTATAAACGTAATACTATGTGTCTTATCAGTGTTTTCACCGTTGTTTGTTTTAGAATATAGTCCCACTGTCGCTTGCCAGGAAGAAACTGACACCTAAATAACACGAAAGGTCTTAATATTGACAAAGAAATAGGGCAAAAAGTCTAAAAGTCACCATATCTTTATATTATCTTCTGTTTCTTATCTTTTCTATTACTGTTCCATGTGACTATCTCCACGGAGCAATCACACCTCCCCCATCTGTTCTGCAGTAATCTCCTTCCTGCCACCATCTCTCGCTGTCCACGTCTCTTCTGCCACCATCTCTCACTGCCCACGTCTCTTCTGCCACCATCTCTCGCAGCCCACGTCTTTCCTGCCGCCATCTCTCGCTACCCACGTCTCTCCTACCACCATTTCTCGCTGCCCACGTCTCTTCTGCCACCATCTCTCGCTACCCACGTCTCTCCTGCCACCATTTCTCGCTGCCCACGTCTCCTCTGCCACCATCTCTCGCTGCCCACGTCTCTTCTGCCACCATCTCTCACTGGCCACGTCTCTTCTGCCACCATCTCTCGCTGCCCACGTCTTTCCTGCCACCATCTCTCGCTGCCCATTTCTCTTCTGCCACCATCTCTTGCAGCCCACGTCTCTTCTGCCACCATCTCTCGCTGCCCACGTCTCTCCTGCCACCATCTCTTGCTGCCCACGTCTCTCTTGCCACCATCTCTCGCTGCCCACATCTCTCCTGCCACCATCTCTCGCTGCCAACGTTTCTCGCTGCCCACGTTTCTCCTGCCACCATCTCTCGCTGCCCACGTCTCTTCTGCCACCATCTCTCGCTGCCCACATCTCCCTTGCCACCTTCTCTCGCTGCCCACGTCTCTCCTGCCACCATCTCTCGCTGCCCACATCTCTCCTGCCACCATCTCTCGCTGCCCACGTCTTTCCTGCAGCCATCTCTCGCTGCCCACGTCTCTCCTGCCACCATCTCTCGCTGCCCACGTCTCTCCTGCCACCATCTCTCGCTGCCTACGTTTCTCCTGCTGCCATCTCTCGCTGCCCACGTCTCTCCTGCCACCATCTCTTGCTGCCCACGTCTCTCCTGCCACCATCTCTCACTGCCCACGTCTCTTTTGCCACCATCTCTCGCTGCCCACGTCTCTCTCTGCCCCCGTCGTTTCTGCCACCATTTACACTGCCCACGTCTCTTCTGCCACCATCTCTCGCGGCCCACGTCTCTTCTGCCACCATCTCTCGCTGCCCACGTCTCTTCTGCCACCATCTCTCGCTGCCCACATCTCTCCTGCCACCACCTCTCGCTGCCCATGTCTCTCCTGCCACCATCTCTCGCTGCCCACGTCTCTCCTGCCACCATCTCTCGCTGCCCATGTTTCTCCTGCCACCATCTCTCGCTGCCCACGTCTCTCCTGCAACCATCTCTCGCTGCCCACGTCTCTCCTGCCGCCATCTCTCACTACCCACATCTCTGCTGCCACCATCTCTCGCTGCCCATGTCTCTCCTGCCACCATCTCTCGCTGCCCACGTCTCTCCTGCCGCCATGTCTCGCTGTCCACGTCTCTCCTGCCACCATCTCTCGCTGCCCACGTCTCTCCTGCCACCATCTCTCGCTGCCCACGTCTCTCCTGCCACCATCTCTCGCTGCCCACATTTCTCCTGCCGCCATCTCTCGCTGCCCACGTCTTTCCTGCCACCATCTCTCATTGCCCACGTCTCTCCTGCCACCATATCTCGCTGCCCACGTCTCTCCTGCCTCCATCTCTCGCTGCCCACGTCTCTCCTGCCGCCATCTCTCGCTGCCCACGTCTCTCCTGCCACCATCTCTCGCTGCCCACGTCTCTCCTGCCACCATCTCTCGCTGCCCATGTTTCACCTGCCACCATCTCTCGCTGCCCACATCTCTCCTGCCACCATCTCTCGCTGCCCACGTCTCTCTTGCCACCATCTCTCGCTGCCGACGTCTCTCCTGCCACCATCTCTCGCTGCCCATGTCTCTCCTGCCACCATCTCTCGTTTCCCACGTCTCTCCTGCCACCATCTCTCTCTGCCCACGTCTCATTTTCTTACTCATTCCTGATCTACCAAGCTTCTCCTCACAGTCCCCTTTACACTTCCATTCTCTACTATTATATTTTTTCGCCAACCAACTTCACTTCCAAACTCAATTAATGAAATCAACTAGTACATGTGGCACTCCAAGGACTCGAACTTAGGACACTCACACCGAAATTCCGCGCACATATGCATTGCGCTATCGAGACGCTATCAGAATTGTCCTATATTCTAAATTTTTTGTTTTTTCCATTTAGTGCACTTTTATAAGTCAGTGTCTCCTTAAGGGGGAAGACTATATATTTTTTGGTCGATATATATATATATATATATATATATATATATATATATATATATATATATATATATACCTATATATATATATTGTGACGCCTCCCGGCGTTGACAGAATGGTTGCGTGGGGCATTGCAGCTCGCTAGCGCTCGCCAGGATGGGGGGATGGCCTACAGTTGTCCTAGAATGATCTGCTTTATTTTATTAGTGTCGTGTTGCCACAGACAGTCTAGAAATGGTCTTTGTTTTGGTCTGTGACCGCGCCTTATATTTTATATTCGCTATAATATAAATGTTGCTTGTGTGGGAGGCGAGCGAGAGAGGGTGAGGGGGTACACCTGGCAGCGGGGTGAGCTATCACGCGGCTCGCTTGGGCGCTGACGGCGTTGGCGGCCGGGTGGTCAACTAGTCCCTGCCCATCGCGGCCTCGTGTTTTTTACCAGCTCAGAGCTTGCCTGACACGCGTACCACCTACATCCTTTGCAATTCTGTCCCCCATACTCGCTACTTTGCATACTATTTCTCTCTCTCGACTTCTCCTTTCTCATTCTCTAATCTTTATTAAACTCAACATCCCTTCTGGTTTCAGCGTAGACGTTCACCGTCGACCAGTCGTATTGTACGCGAAGCTCTCAGATATTTCTATGTATGAGGTTTGGAGAGACGGACTTTTCCGTGTGTGTCTTCTCTCGGGAAGGTTGTAGACCGGTATATGTCTCCCTGGCAAGGTGTTGAGTGATTCTGCTTGGTTATTTAAAGCTAGACTGGGGGTAAGGTTACTGTGTCGTTGTCTCCGATGTGTGCAGTGTTAGCTAAGCCCTGCACGACATCGACAGGTACTGTGGGAGCCTAAGTTGTCTTCGGGTGGGTTTACTTTGCGAGCACAGCGCTGTGGTGTGAGAGGGCCATAGCCTATCCCTCACAACATAGTGCTGCCTCTTTGTGTTGACCTCTGAGGGATCGCCAGGATAGAACTAGGTACTAGAGACCTAGATTTATCAAGAGAGCATCCCCGTCATATAACGTAATCTTCATTATACCACCTTCGGACAACGTTAGGCTATGAGCCGCATGCTCGCCCATTATTGCCCTGCCTTGATACCCCAGCTAGACTTTATTAACTGAGCAGACACTGGTTAGAGATAAGCCCCCATTATTATATGTATGCAACATTATTATTCACTGCACTTTTGAGCCGAGGTTGTTGTTGAGTTGCACAACCCTAGTAGGCTGTTGCGTTGTGTCACGAAGCATTTCTTTAGTTGTCGAGCATTACTACCTTTGCGCAGTCTTTATTATTCGCCTGCCTATTATTACTATATGTCCTAGCATTTATTGTGACCCGTATTCTGCATTATAATTGTTCAAGATTCTTTACGAACATCTTCCCAGCATCAGACTTATTTCAGAAGTTTCCAGTTGATGTTGCAGGACTAGCATTGCACTTTCTTTAATACAGGAGTGCCAGTTATTTGAGTATCTACCGTAACGTTAATTAATCACGTTAACTATCTTTTCTTTGTGTACCCTAATCGAGTAATCTTTTACTGTTTGAGAATAGGCTGTTTCATCGACCGTCAACCTAGTGTGTGCACCAGTTACCGAGTCATAGGATACCTCGTTGTCCAGGCACGACTCAGGGCGGTAATGGTGTTTTGCTTTCCAGTGTTTAAGGCAGGGGTTGGATCTAGTGTTACCGTTGTTGCATTTTGCCATTATCTAGTCCAATGTTGAAGAGCCCTGTGTCTTTGAGAACCTGGATCGTAACAAATGGCGACCTAGCTCAGGATCTTGTGAACTAAGAGATAATTGCAGGATTGTTGTGGTCATTTGTTTTATTGAGGAATATAGTGGGCACGTTAATTTTTTTTTGGCAAAGTAGTATAGCACTTGAGAGTCTTCAGACATTTTTGGCAAATGAATAGTGCTACATAAGAGTTTGGGGTACTTCTTTTCTGAATATTGTGGTGAGAAATTTTTGAGAGCATCATGTCTTATCCCGGATCAGAGGAGAATGGAGACACAGTACGTAATGTCGAAACTGAGGAACAGCAGCATGATGAAAGGTTATCGGGTGAACTGTGAGGAGGATGCTAGGATATTTTTGCAATGGCCTGTTACTGCCGAGCGGTTGGAGGGTATGGATCGGTACGGTCTTCAATGCCTGGCCACAGCTATCGGTCATGAACTTGATAACGTGTGTACTGGGCAGGGTGACTGGTGAGCGAGATGGGTTGAGTGCTCAGAGCCCTTCGGCCATGCTTCCCCTACACTCGACTCCCAGCCATCCCAGTAGTTTGCCGACCCCGGGTACGCTTCCGCAGTTGGGTGGTGACTGGCAGGGTGGGTTGCCCTGGGGGGACCACCGGTAATTTCAAACATTGTAGCACCTTCACCTCCTCAAGGGTTAACTCCAGAATTATTGCTTCAGCTCGAATTAGCTAAGCTTCAGCAGCAAAAGGGCATGTGAGCTCCAGCAGCAAATAGAATTAGCCAAGATAGAAGAGAGAAAAACTATCAGTCATGAGCACATAGAGCTAGCAAAAATTCAAGCTGAGTCGACTAGGTACTGTGCCGACATGGACGTAGAGAAGTCGCGAGTAGAGACAACGGGACAGCGACTTGGGGCTGGTAACCGTGTTCATGAGCAGTCTCTCTCGCACTTATTGAAACTGGTTCCGGTGTTTGATGAGAGTGGTGTAACAGAATTTTTCACACGCTTTGAGAAGAAGTGCCAGGAACACCAGTGGCCAGAGAATAAATGGGCAGCACTTGTATCCTCTAGATTAATAGGCAAGGGTCTTAAAGCCTACGATGCGTTGCCTATAGAGTCTTGTATTATCTATGAGGAACTCAAGGAGGCTGTCCTGAGAGCATACGAACTACAACCAGAGACGTACAGGTTGAAGTTCCGGGGTGTTACCAAGGGTTGGGAGAGCACCTTTTTGGAGCATGCCGGGGAGCTGTCTGATGCTTTTGGGAATTGGCTGAAGTCGGAGAAAGCTACTACGTTTGACGACATTAAACAGTTGGTGCTTTTAGAGCAGTTTTTCAAATGCACGGGCGGCGACCTGACGTTAAACCTTAAAGAAAAGCAACCAAAAACTCTACAGGAGGCAGCTGAGATGGCTGACCTCCGGCTATCACTAATTCGTGGGTGTGGGTCTGCCCAGCGTAGTGAGGCAGGTAACAAGGGGCGTGACGCCCCAACCCCCCGAGTTAGTGATATACCTTATGCAAACAAGTACAAGAGCCATGATACCAAGACTGACCACAAGACTAGCACCGTCCCATTTAAGAAGGGGCCGGGCCCTTCCCAGTACCAAGGGAAGCCCAAAGGGGAGTTGGAGTGTTATCATTGTCATAAAAAGGGGCACTTTGCAAGAGTCTGTCCTAGCAAACCACCTACAGCAGCTGTGTCTTTGGCCTGCAACATTGGTGTGTCTCCGAATTCATCTGAGTTTGCCCGGGGCAGTTCATCAGAGGCTGAGGCACAGCCAATGCAGAAGCACCTGGGAGGCTCGAACCCTGCTCAGGATGTTTTTTGCGACCATAGAGGGCGGGGTTGCGTGATGTGGGCGGGGCGCAAGCATGGAGTAGAGGTCTTGCGCGATACAGGTGCTTCCCAGACTCTGAAGAAAAACTTGACTGGCTACCCTATAAACGCGGCTCGGGTGGTGGTGGTGCAGGGTATTAATGCAACTTGGTCATACCCGCTGGTGCGGTTGGAGTTGGAGGTGGATGGTGTGGCACGTGAATTGGATGTCGGGATTGTGGAGAAACTGCCAGTGGAGGGCGTCGACCTTCTTCTCGGCAACGACTTTGCAATGCCCGATTCTGAGGTTCTACCCTTAGTCGTTGCCGAGAGGCCGGCCGACGTCAGTAGGGAAGAGCAAGAGTGGGTCGAGCGGTGCCAGACACAACCCATGGCGTGTGTTGTCACCCGAGCTCGGGCAGCTAAAGTGTCACAGCCTAGTCCTCCGTCTTCAGACCAGCGGAGGAACGATCAACAGGAGGAGGCTAAAGCTGGAGTTGGTTTTAAGAGTTTTGACTCGGCGGCTCTCCTGGGTGATTCAGTATTAGCACCATTACTTAATTCTGGAGTAGCCCCTGGGCCTGTCATCGAGAGTGACGAGGCTGGGCATGACGAGTCTCCACGACAGCAACGCTATGTACATCGAGAGAGACAGAGGGAGCAGCCCAGTATCGGGGAAGGTCATGCATTGCTCCGGGAGCAGTTAGATCGCTTGGCACCCTCAGATATACGTCGGTTGCAACTAGAGGACCCTGAGCTCCAAACGTGTGCTAATGGAGCTGTAGAGCTCGTCGAGGACGGTGATGCACAGCCAGGAGATTTTTTTTATTTAGAAGGCATCCTCTATAGGCGTTTTCAAGACCCTAAACATAGTTGGCAAGAGGGGTCCGGAGTAGTGGACCAGTTGGTGGTGCCACGGGAGTGCAGGGATAGCCTACTGAGGTTGGCGCATGACATACCACTGGCAGGACATCTAGGGGTGAGAAAAACGGTGGCGGCTTTAGAAAAATTGTTTTGGTGGCCGGGGTTGAAGGGGCAGGTGGTAACCTGGATATCAAGGTGTCATACGTGCCAGAGGGTTGGAAAACCTAACCAAACAATTCCGAGAGCCCCGTTGCACCCCATTCCTGTCAGTGGACCGCCTTTCAGTAAGGTCATCATTGATATGGTCGAACCCCTACCCCCTACTAGTGCCGGTAATAAATTTCTATTAACTATCATGGATGTGGCCACTCGTTATCCTGATGCATATCCAATGAGAAATGGCACGGCGAAAACTGTTGTCCGGAACCTGCTCTTGTAATGCTCGCGGTATGGTTACCCGCAAGAGGTGCAATCGGACCAAGGTTCTAATTTTACCTCTAATCTGTTCAAACAAACTATGATTCAGCATGGCATCAGCACTGTCGTCTCTTCTGCGTATCACCCGGAGAGTCAAGGGGTGTTGGAGAGGTGGCACGCCACGCTGAAAAGCATGCTTCGATGTTATTGCGCAGAGAAGGGAAAGGATTGGGACCTTGGTCTGCCGTATGTTTTGTTCGCGGCAAGAGAAGTACCTGGAGAGAGTCTCGGGTTCAGTCCGAATGAACTTGTTTTCGGGCATCAGGTGAGGGGCCCTCTCCACATGGTGAAGGAGATTTGGGAGGGTACCGCTAAACCATGTTCTATGTTGAGATACGTCCTCGAGAGCAGAGAGAGAATGCTTAGAAGTCTGGAGCTGGCCGGGCGTAATTTGGTGAGTTCGCAGGCCCGTATGAAGGACAGGTACGATACTAAGGCGAAACTCCGGGAGTTTCAGGTAGGTCAAGAGGTGTTGGTCCTGTTGCCTTTGGCAGGTCATCCTCTGGCTGCCAAGTACGCTGGGCCTTATCGGGTGGTGTCAAAGATCTCCGATCTAGATTACCTCGTTGCCACTCCAGACCGGAAGAAGCGTAACCAACTATGCCACATTAATTTGTTGAAGGAGTATGTGAGGCGCCCACCTGAGTCACTAGCTGTCCCTGTGTTGACCTGCTGCGGTCATGGTGGAGAAGGAGAGGGGGGCAGCAATGATCAGGTGGATGATAACTGGGATTGTCATGTCTCGGCTGATCGGTGGGCGGGGAATTCGAGCCAATGTGCGCATGATGCTTTGGCGCACCTGCCGGAGGAACAGCAGGTGGCAGTGCAGCGCCTGTTCGATTCATACCCCACTGTATTTGCCGAGCACCCAGGCCTCACTACTCAAGCGGTGCATGACGTCGATGTAGGAGAGCACCCCCCCTTCAAGTCGATACCTTATCGGGTGCCACCCATTAAACTGCCAGCGCTCAGGGATGAGCTGGAGTATATGCTGGCGAGAGGCTTGATCGAGAAGGGGGCAGTACGGTGGACTTCTCCTGTCACTCTGCAGCCCAAACCTGATGGAAAAGTTCGGTTCTGCATTGACTTTAGGCGGTTGAACGGGTTGACCCCCACCAATGCATATCCTCTTCCCCGGGTGGATGACAGTGTGGATAAGATCGGGAAAGCAAGGTACTTGACCAAGGTAGACCTCGTCAAAGGCTACTGGCAAGTACCACTGTCTGAGCGGCCTAAAGAGGTGTGCGGGTTTGTGGTGGATGGCAGTACTTACCGTTGCAACGTGATGCCATATGGTCTGAAAAATGCACCGGCCACTTTCCAGAGCTTAATGAACGACATCGTAGCAGACATCCCAAACTGTACTGTCTACCTTGATGACGTGATCATTTATGACAACGATTTCCAAAGTCACTGTGAGCACATAGAAGCCTTATTTAGTCAACTTAGTAAAGCAGGCTTGGTGGTTAATCTGGGCAAGTGTGACTTTGTGCAAGCCACGGTGCAGTATCTGGGGTTTGTGGTTGGGTTAGGGCAGGTGAGCCCGCCCCAACAGAAGATACAGGCTATCGACTTGTTCCCCAGGCCGACCACCAAGCGGCAGATCATGAGATTTTTGGGCATGATTGGGTATTACCGCCGCTTTATAAGAGGTTATTCTACTGTGTTAGCTCCTTTGACAGATCTACTAGCTAAAGATAAAAAGTTCCGCTGGGCACCTGAGTGTGAGCAAGCGTTTCGAGTAGTTAAACACCTTTTATGCACTCACCCTATCCTCAGGGCCCCGGACTTTGAACGACCATTTCAGTTGGCGACTGATGCCAGCGGAGTAGGGGCTGGTGCCGTACTTTTGCAGACAGACGAGGAAGGTCTTGAGCATCCAGTCAGTTTCTTTTCAAAGAAATTTAATTCAGCACAGAAAAACTATTCGGTTGTTGAAAAGGAACTGTTGGCAATATTGCTACCGCTCAGACACTTTGAGGTCTATGTTCCTGCCTATGGGCCAGTCGTGGTAGTGTATACCGACCACCACCCGCTTAAATTCCTCAATCAATTCCACAACCGGAATATGAGGCTGACCAGATGGTCGCTCATGTTGCAAGAGTACAACTTGGACATTCGCCATATTGCCGGTTGTGAGAATGTGATTGCGGACTGTTTGTCGCGGGTGGAGGATCCGGGGCAGGCTACCACAGTATGTTGGTATAGCCTCCTGTCTTGGCTCGCGGTGTATTTTTGCGCTGGTGCTTGTTGGCTCGCGTGTGTAGCATCAGCGTAGGGTCGCAGGGCAGGAGTTGTTGGCTTTGATTAGACGAAAATTAGGCTACATCTATAGTAGCTGCCAAAAACAACATTAAAATAAAATATGAAAAAATTAAATAAAAACTCTTTCTTTTTAATAATTAATTTTAAGATAATATTGTAGCTGAGTACTGAGTGCAGATGATTTTCCCTCAGTAGGCTGTGCTTCTTAAAGCTCGCTCTGGGAGCACAATGTTATGAATTAATGTATTATGTTTGGGAAGGGTGATAAGATTTTGTTTTTATATATAAATGTTGTTGTATTTTTTTTTTTGAGGAGACTGAGCTTGCATTCCATGAGTGGCGGAGTGGTTAGGAGTGGCAGATTCTAGCGACATTCTGTCTGTTCAGATATGGGCCCATGGTTGAGTGTCCCATATCTTGGGGGGGGGGTGACGCCTCCCGGCGTTGACAGAATGGTTGCGTGGGGCATTGCAGCTCGCTAGCGCTCGCCAGGATGGGGGGATGGGCTACAGTTGTCCTAGAATGATCTGCTTTATTTTATTAGTGTCGTGTTGCCACAGACAGTCTAGAAATGGTCTTTGTTTTGGTCTGTGACCGCGCCTTATATTTTATATTCGCTATAATATAAATGTTGCTTGTGCGGGAGGCGAGCGAGAGAGGGTGAGGGGTACACCTGGCAGTGGGGTGAGCTATCACGCGGCTCGCTTGGGGGGCTGACGGCGTTGGCGGCCGGGTGGTCAACTAGTCCCTGCCCATCGCGGCCTCGTGTTGTTTACCAGCTCAGAGCTTGCCTGACACGCGTACCACCTACATCCTTTGCAATTCTGTCCCCCATACTCGCCACTTTGCATACTATTTCTCTCTCTCGACTTCTCCTTTCTCATTCTCTAATCTTTATTAAACTCAACATCCCTTCTGGTTTCAGCATAGACGTTCACCGTCGACCAGTCGTATTGTACGCGAAGCTCTCAGATATTTCTATGTATGAGGTTTGGAGAGACGGACTTTTCCGTGTGTGTCCTCTCTCGGGAAGGTTGTAGACCGGTATATGTCTCCCTGGCAAGGTGTTGAGTGATTCTGCTTGGTTATTTAAAGCTAGACTGGGGGTAAGGTTTCTGTGTCGTTGTCTCCGATGTGTGCAGTGTTAGCTAAGCCCTGCACGACATCGACAGGTACTGTGGGAGCCTAAGTTGTCTACGGGTGGGTTTACTTTGCGAGCACAGCGCTGTGGTGTGAGAGGGCCATAGCCTATCCCTCACAACATAGTGCTGCCTCTTTGTGTTGACCTCTGAGGGATCGCCAGGATAGAACTAGGTACTAGAGACCTAGATTTATCAAGAGAGCATCCCCGTCATATAACGTAATCTTCATTATACCACCTTCGGACAACGTTAGGCTACGAGCCGCATGCTCGCCCATTGTTGCCCTGCCTTGATACCCCAGCTAGACTTTATTAACTGAGCAGACACTGGTTAGAGATAAGCCCCCATTATTATATGTATGCAACATTATTATTCACTGCACTTTTGAGCCGAGGTTGTTGTTGAATTGAACAACCCTAGTAGGCTGTTGCGTTGTGTCACGAAGCATTTCTTTAGTTGTCGAGCATTACTACCTTTGCGCAGTCTTTAATATTCGCCTGCCTATTATTACTATATGTCCTAGCATTTATTGTGACCCGTATTCTGCATTATAATTGTTCAAGATTCTTTACGAACATCTTCCCAGCATCAGACTTATTTCAGAAGTTTCCAGTTGATGTTGCAGGACTAGCATTGCACTTTCTTTAATACAGGAGTGCCAGTTATTTGAGTATCTACCGTAACGTTAATTAATCACGTTAACTATCTTTTCTTTGTGTAACCTAATCGAGTAATCTTTTACTGTTTGAGAATAGGCTGTTTCATCGAGCGTCAGCCTAGTGTGTGTGCACCAGTTACCGAGTCATAGGATACCTCGTTGTCCAGGCACGACTGGTGTTTTGTTTTCCAGTGTTTAAGGCAGGGGTTGGATCTAGTGTTACCGTTGTTGCATTTTGCCATTATCTAGTCCAATGTTGAAGAGCCCTGTGTCTTTGAGAACCTGGATCGTAACAATATATATATATATATATATATATATATGTATATATATATATATATATATATATATATATATATATATATATATATTTCGCTTACCAGGAACAAAACTGACACCAATATAACACGAAAGGTCTTAATATTGACAAAGAAATGGGGCGAAAAGTCTTAAAATCGCCAAACTAATGGGGCGAACGTCAACTAATCTGAAAACGAATTAGGTTAAATATGAGGGCGAAGAGGGGGGGGGGAGGAAAGGGGTAAGAAAAGTTAACCATATTCTCTTAAACGCGAATATGATAATGCGGGAGAAACGCATGCAACTGTATAGGTTCGCAGATGGGATGACTATAATATAGAGGAAGAAAACCACGACGACATAGTCAGTGTTATACAAAATAATAATGGGTTAGTTCCCATTTCAAGATATACATTTTTTTAGTGATGCTAAATATGATTCAAATATTGTACTTAATCCCTCAAGTGCCACAGGATCATCGACCTTGTGTCACCCCCAGTGCTAGACAATTTACCTTTTTTTCATATTGGCAAAATCTATCATGTTGGATGAAAAAGGAAGAATAGTTTGTGTGGAAAATTACTGACAAATTAAGAAAATAAGAGGAAAATAGTCGCTAATAGAGGAGAGGGGAAGGTTTTTTTTGAGAAACATGTGGATGGGTGCTAGAAGGCACTAGAGGGGAATTATCTCACCTAATGACATATTCCTTTGTTTTGATAGCCCCTGGGGTGTTTTGGAAGGGGCCTATCGCATTCGCTATACACATACTTCCGTGAGTCTTATCGCACTTGCTGGGTTAAAGGTAAAACTATAGCACCAGTAGTTGTGGTGTAGAGAAAAGGCGCAAGCAGCGTGTGCATGTCTGTGTGTGTGTGTGATTCGTTATTCACAGGGCAGGCCTCTTAGGCAATTGATAAGGAGTTGCAGGAACCCACGTTTCTTTCGTCTGGCCACCCTCACTGTTTCTGTTTGTGTCTCACTTACACAGAGAGTATTCAAGCTAGCTCTCACAAACACCTCCTCCTATTAATTTCACTACACTAAACATGCACACCACACTTCTTTCAAATACACAAACAACAAATTAAGATGATAACCAACCGCCCTTAATGTGGCTCTGTCACTCTTTCAACTTTGGAGGATACACCTGTTGCAGGCAGCTTTAGCTTTTGTCTCCCTCACACACAAAAAATAGTAAGTAGTAAAGCAGGTATGTACAAGCGGCTCGCTTGGTGTAGTGACTAGCGACTCGGACTTCCACCCAGAAGGCCCGGGTTCGCGCCCACGCTCGGCGCATTAAAGATTTTTCACAAGCACTGAGTCGTTACCATCCCTCATGAGCAAATGGATGGGGTAGTAGTACAGGACCCCAATGGAAATACGCCTAATCGGCCTTATTGAGCTATCCTTAGCTAGCTTAGCATGCGCTAGCTTTAAGAACTATTATTATTATTATTATTATTATACAGCAGATAAAAGAGCTTAATTATTATAAAGAACATATTGTCAACAGATAAGCTGAAACCTAATGGCTTTGTTCTTTTGTTTGCTTTCTTTTATCTACATGAAATTACTGTTTTACCACTTGCTTGATTTGTGAATCACACACACACACACATTCATCATCACACTGGGTCATAACACCCACACACCACGACTGATACACTGGGAGCCTTTGAACAGCCAGTAATCTAATTACAGTTTATTTATGGTCATCAGAGTCAGCTAACATGGAGTAGGGGCATATACAGTACGGTATGGGGCAGGGGAAGGAAGGGAGATACGGGAGAGAGAGAGAGAGAGAGAGGAATAGGAGTAAAGCGGGAGATGGATGAGTGAACAATAATTGAGTGGTGTATTATGGAACAGATAACAGAAATGGGGAAGAAAGAACAACGGAGATATATATGGGTTGAACAAGAAAGAAGGAAATAAATAAAGGAGAGGAATATAAATTATTTTTATATACATACATAATTATATATACTGTATATATATTAAAATATATAATACATATCAAAACATTATGGCAACAAAACGACTTTAAAACAAAAGCTGAATGTAAATTAAGAAGCACACACATAAGGTATACAGCATTATATACAATACCAGAAGACCGTAGCCCCTCGATCGAAGGCCTACTCCAAAACTGATGTAATGCAATATTTCAGCTCAAGCAATGTACAGTTGGTCAAAGTTCCAGCTGACCCACCCTCGCTCTGGGGCTTGCAGAATTATCTGGCAATACTGGTGGAGGAAGGAGGTGTGTCCTACAAAGATTGGGATTGGTAGATCTGATTTCGGCTATATCATTGAAAGAACATACTAAACAAGGGAAAGGGAAATGCATACATCGCTATGTATGATCCCAAACATTCACCCAAAGTTTGTAGATTTGATTAAACATTAAAGTTATTATATCCACTGATTGGCAACTATTGCAACTATTTCACTAGACATATCGAAAGCCTTCGATAGAGTCTGGCACAGTCTTTAACCCTCTCCGACATGTGACGCAATTTTGAGCCTATTAGGGATACTTTAAAGCCTTTATTACCATCAGGGTTTTTTACAAACCTTTATTTTAGTTACTTCAACCTCTGCAGTTGTCTTTGAGTTAGATGTGGGCAGAAAACTAATTTTGGAGAGGTAATTATAAGAGTGAGAGAACTCTATTTCTTATTGCTAATCTGGCAACCTCTGCGTCATATATGTCTGAAGGGGTTAATTTCTAAACTACCCTCCTTCGGTTTCTATTCCTCCATCTGTGCCTTTGTCTCTAATTTCCTTTCCGGCCGTTCCATAGCCGCGGTTGTGGTTGTGGACGGCCATCGTTCACTTCCTCACCCTATAAACTCCGGTGTTCCTCAGGGCTCTGTCCTATCTCCTATTCTCTTTCTAATTTTTATAAATGATCTTTGTTGTACTTAAATTTCTAAGTTCAAGCACACTACTGAGGTGGGGGAATAATTCGACAGTTGCTAGAGTTTGTATAGTTTATTTAATAGAACGAACTCTAAATCTAACTACTAGTCCAATAGCCTACTTCCTGTTCTGGTCGAAATGAGTTCAGTACGCGAATTGAATAAGACGTTATCCTGTGATAGATGGTACGTTGGAACCCAAGAGCTCCCGCACATACTATTCGGATGCCCGCTATTCAGGTAGTGCCTCGCTTCGACTTAGATACATCGTAGGTTACCAGACTGAATTTATAATGATCGCCGTGCCCTTCGATGTCTTCTAAGAGACCTGGGCTTCTCTGACTCAAACTACTACTAATTTCTTAATCCTAAATGCAAGTGGACAAATAATAATTATATATTTCTATATCCGCTTCCGAAAAAACCCCCAAATGGCTAACCTTTTCCCGGGCGTTACGAACACCACTCTCGGCTCATACAATAGCCCCTCTGAATACAACACTGGCCCGTGGGCCGTTTAACTCTCTATAAAGGATATAATCTTTAACTCACATTTCCCTTACAACACCGAACGCGTAGTCCGTTACACATGAACATAAAAGCTTTGTCAATCCAATAGTACACCTGAATACAACACTAGCCCGTAGGCCGTTTACCTCTCTATCAGAGATATAATCTTTAACTCTTAGTTCCCTTACAACACCGAACGCGTAGTCCGTTACACATGAACATAAACTCTTTGTTAATACAATATTACACCGGAATATAACACTCGCTCGCAGGCCGTTTAACTCTCTATAAAGGATATAATCTTTAACTCTTAGTTCTCTTACAACATCGACGCATAGCCCATTACACATGAACATAAACTCTTTGTTAATACAATATTACACCGGAATACAACACTGGCTTGTAGGCCGTTTAACTCTCTATAAAGGATATAATCTTTAACTCTTAGTTCTCTTACAACATCGAACGCGTAGTCCGTTACACATGAACATAAACTCTTTGTTAATACAATTTTACACCGGAATACAACATTGCTCCCCGGACAATATTTCTGGTAGCTTCAATAGCCGGATACGCCCTTTCGTTACTTTCTATTTCAAAAGGCCCAATTTTAACGGTCACTCAACCGAGCTAGGAGGTAGCAAGACTAATCATGAAGTTCCTTTATCGATGATAAGTTACGTTAAACATATTCGGACTAGTGTCCCTTCAATATAATTCGGACGTGTGTCCATGCAATATAATTTCGGACGTGTGTCCTTACAATCTAATCCGGACGTGTGTCCTTACAATATAATTCCTATAACCCTAGCTGAAGCTCATCTCTAAAACAACTATTCACTATTTTCCCCTGAACCCAATAGTTGTTATTTAATCTCTGTCCCTCTTACGTTAATTAAAGAACTTCCTATAAGATCCTAAATACTTGGTAGCTAATGGCTTGGAGCCCTTTCTATCAATAAACACTAGTTACACATAACACATCATTCGTTTATTCTCTTTCTTAGTCAAGTCAATTTCTCTTTTCGTTTGTTCTATAAGAACACATATTTTTATTGAAGATCCCCCGAATTAGTCAAATTCCCCTCTCTCTTTTTCTTGGTTCCTCTGCGGGCCCAATATGGGTCCTGATTAAAAGTCTGTTGCTCGTGGTGGGCGTTCTGGCTGCACTACCACCTCAAAGCTGGCCAGTAGTGGTCTGGGAGGTTGTCACTCTTAGCCATCTCCTGTCGTCCTGGATGAAGTTGCTGGCTGCGGGTGTGCAGACATGCAATATGGCGACAGGCCCAGGGATACTGATGGTGTATCCTCCGGGTTGGTGAGAGTGATGCAGGACTCGAGTGCTCTGCTACTGGAACTGTTGTGTGGGCTGGAAGGCTACTGTGGTGATCGCCTTGGTTCCTGGTGTGCCCTCAGGAGAGGGGGAGGCTGGGAGGAGAGGTGTTGCTTCCTCGAGGCATGGCACCCGTCTAACCCCGAGCGGCTCTTGTCCCCTTCCCTTTATAGGGGGGGGGGCCGGTGCGCTGATTGGCTGCCCCGCTTCGCGCTGCCAATTGTGCTTTAGCAAGCATGACTTGTAGTTTAGACTCAGTCCTCTCTCGCTCTCCTTCTCTAAAGTAAGTGCCAGGAAGTTGATTGCCTTTGTCATTTAGTGGCTTACGGGAGTCAGATGCTGGCACTAAGTTGCCTGACAAAAGGCAAGTAGAAGATCCGGTACAAGGAGCAAATGAGGTAGATGTAGGGGGGTCATAGGTGGTCATGCCGGGAATTTGGACGTTTGTGGCCCAAAAAGTTCGACACGAAGGAGCGCCCTGATTGGTTGGACGCTTTACTACTTTATCATCCTCTGTGAAGTTAAGGCGAGCTCCTGATCGCCGTAACACAACCCCCCGAAAATCATGGCCCTGATCCTGCCACTCCACCCTTCCTCCATGCTCACACAGACATTTGTGTAGCTGGATTGCAGAAGTTTGGTTTCCTAGGGCCGTTTTGGCCAACAAGATTTGGCTGGGTTTATCGAAAAGGAGCTTCAAAGCTCGGGTGGTCTGTACTCGGTGACCTTTCCCGTCGACGACAGCAATTAGACGACGGAGTCGATAGTGGGGTTCAGTGGGGTGAGGCATGGTGCCTTTGAACTGACCAGCTCACGCCTCAGGGGTCGCATTTATACTCTCGTCCGGGTACCGGATTGGTGGACGACTAACCCTACCACTTCGGGTAGCGGTTTCTGCAGGGCCCATTGGTGGAGGGATTAAAGTCTGTGGTTGATTCATACAACCCGCCGGTTTTTCTTTCCTTTCACTCAACCTAGGTAATGACGAATCTAGTGAAATTTTATCCCCAGGAAACACGGTCTCTTCATTCTCTTCCCCATCAAAGCTTTTCCCTTCATAACTCACAGTATCCGAAAACACGCTTAGGGTAACTGAAATGTGACCGTCCGGGACCGTAGACTTATTGTGACAACTTGGTGTGAAATATTCTGAGTCACCACCTGTAGCCCCTTCTTCAGTCCCCAAAAGACTCCCATTAGGTTTACTTCCGAAAGACCACCAGAATGGTATTTCCTCAGTATTTTGGCTGCCGACCTGACTACCACCCCAGTGATGGTCATTTACGTCGTTATGTGGGAGCCCTGCCCCAAATTTTGTTTCTTCCTCACTTTCTGCCCCCTCACTCCAGTCACTTAGGTCAGTGGGTAGAATACCTTCGTACCTTTTTGTATGACGTATGTGTGTGGCCGAGACGATACCCCCGTGATGCACAAACAACACCTGATATGGCCCATTTATTTCAACAATCTTAAAAGGGCCCTCATATTTTCTTCGAGTTTCCCTGTTTGGGTGGGATCATGTTTCCTTACCAGAATATATTCCACCCGGTAATATGGGTTTTTAAGATCAAGTTTAGGAGGTTGTTGTTGCGTTACACGAGTATGAATTTGTTGTTTTCGCCCCTCCTTTACTTTCAAATACTGTTCTGGTTGTGAGTATTTGGTGGAATGGATCGGATAGGTAAAGAATCGTTCCCGAGGCAATTCTGGAGCGACTCCGAAAATAATCTCGTAGGGAGAGTACCCGGTAGTTCTACAACTTGTGGTTTTCACCCCCCAGACAATTTCAGGCAAGAGTTCTGGCCAGCTCCTGGATATTTCTTCCCCTTGAGAGCTCAGACTGGCCCGTACACAGTTAGCTAGTACCCTGTGGTTCCTTTTGCACACCGCGTTTCCCTGAGGATGATACGGAGACGTGTGTTGGATCTGGTAGCCCAAGGTTTCCCCCAAATGCTGCCAAATGGCATTATTGAACTCTTTCCCCCTGTCACTCAAAAGAAAGCCGGGATACCATACACAAAGATCACTTTTTTCAGGATAGCTTGAGCCACGGTTTCAGCCCTCTTGTCCGGTAGAGCACAAGCAACCGTATATTTAGAGAAGACGTCAACACAGGTCAAGATGTACCTTTTGCTCGCCTGTCGGGGGAGGGGTCCCATATTGTCCACTGATAATTTCTCCCATGGTTTTCCTGCCGAAATGTGTCCAGGCAACTGTTTAGGTCCTGGACCATCTTTCCCTCTCTGACACCCCAAGCAATTTTGCACGACTTCCTTCACAATTTGGTCGGCTCTCGGGGCCCAGTACCTTTCATTGAATTGTTTAAGGACTCGAGACTGTCCCAAATGAGCCCCCCTTCCCTCTTGACTGAGTAAGATTTGTATCATGTGCTTGGCCTCAAGATAGTCCAACACCACCCGATCCTTCGAATCCCTCCAGGCTCCCTCAGAAAATTTTACTTTGTCCCTACATCCCGGACTAGTTGGTTCCTGGCCAAATAAAGGGGTTTGAACGGGGGCCACCGACAATCTAAATAGGCATCGGCTTTAGTGTGCAATTTCCCCGGTCTATGTCTAATTTCAAAGGAATATTCTTCTAAAATCCCCTTCCACCGAACAAATAAGCCATCTTCCGTTTTCATCTTTCGAAGCTATTGTAGGCTATGGTGGTCCGTAATAACCTCAAACTGGACCCCGGCTAAATAGGGACGGAAATACTGCACAGCCCAGACTAAAGCTAGACATTCCTTTTTGGTAACACTGTAATTTTTTTCGCCCTTGTTAAGCGTCCGGCTGGCGCATGCCACTATGCCCTCTTTCCCATCAACTTTTTGGGCCAGGACAGCGCCTAGTCCTTCATCGGAAGCATCGGTATACAACTGGAAAGGCTTGGTGAAATCGGGATGAGACTATAGGGTTAGAAATGAGTTTGTCTTTCAAGTGAACGAAAGCGGTTTGACAATCCTCATGCCAGTCAAACTTTCGCCCTTTTTCCAATCTCTTGGTCATGGGTCGAGCAATTTTCGAGAAATTTGGTACGAATCTCCGGTAATACGACGCCATCCCCAGGAATGCTCGGATCTCTCTGACAGTAGTAGGAGGTGTAATTTCTGCGATCGCTTTGACTTTAAGGGGGTCCGGTTGGATACCTTTTTTTGAGACTACATGCCCTAGGTATGCTACTTTGCATGCCCCTAGTTGACATTTAGATGGCTTCAATTTTAGTCCCGCCCTCCTAATTCTCTCCAGCACCTCTTGTAGTCGGATAATATGTTCTTCCCAGCTATTTGAGAATATAATGATGTCATCTAAGTAAGCTAAACAAGTTTTCCATGCCAACCCCCTTAGTACTTCGTCCATGACCCTAGTAAAACTGGCTGGCCCATTACAAACTCCAAAGGGCATAACCGTGAACTGATAAAGTTTCCCCTCGCTCGTAGCAAAAGCGGTTTTCTCCTGGTCCTCTGGTCTAACTGGAACTTGCCAATAACCACTTTGTAAGTCTAAGGTGGAAAACCAGGTTGACCCATTTAATGATTCTAGCGAGTCATCAATGCGAGGTAGGGGTTGGACTTCTTTAATGGTGACATCATTTAGTTTCTTATAATCTACACAGAACCTAGTGGACCCATCTTTTTTTTTTACCAAAACTACGGGAGATGACCACGGACTGTAAGATTCCACTACGATTCCTTGTTTTAGCATCTACTCTACTTTTTCTTTTTCCTTTTGCCTCATGATAGGATTTTGTCGTCGGTATGGTTGTCTAATAGGGGGCCCTTGAGTATGTGTTATGACCGGGGCTACGAATAAAACAAGGGCACTTAATGATTGGACTAGTAATAGGGCACTATGCAACAACGGTACGCTAGATCCAAACCCTTGAACTTATATGCCGGCTAACAAAAACACCTATACCCTCCAAAGTTAATCTGCGATAACGGGGTATCCTTAACTGGGCATAAATGTACTCTACTTCAGGCTGGTATAGCCTGATAACAAACAAGATGCAAGTTACGTTAAAATGCACAAAAGGGAAGCTATGGAAAGATCAATTAGATCACTGCAAGATTTAATACAATAAAAAAAAGATGCTTCAATACAGTTACTCTAAACAACAATAAACTCTTCACTCCTATCTGAAAGAAAGTTAAGTCTAGTCCTACCGCATAGACCTGGAAACTTCTGAAGAAAGTCTGATGCTCATAAGATGCTCGTATCTTAAATTATATAAAGGCAGGAAGCAGGACACCATACGTGTAAACTGAATACACTAAAAGATAGGACATATAATGTTAACTGACACGGGAATACTATAAATGCGCAACGGCAGTAATGCTCGACACTAAAAGAAATACTTCCTCATCAACGAAACAGTCTTCTATGGTTGTGCAACTCAACAACAACCTAGACTAATAAATGCCGTGAATAATAATGCATACATATCATAAAGAGCTCATGTCCTAACTAGTGTCTGCTCAGCGAATAAAGTCTAGCTGGGATATCAAGGTTAGGAAACTGTGGCTGAGCAAGACTGGCTCATAGCCTAGCGTTGTCCTTAAGGTGGTATGATTAAAGTTACGTTAATGATGGGGATGCTCTCTTGGTAGATCCAGATCTCAAGTATCTGGTTCTACCCTGGCGATCCCTCAAAAGTCAAGCAAAGAGGCAGCACTGTGTTCTAAGGTAGTAGGCAAATGCCCTCTTACAACACGATGCTGCACTCGCAAATGGCACAACCAAAAGGACAACCTAGGCTACCACAGAAACCGTCGAAGTCGTGTAGGTATAAGCAAACCATACACACATCGCTGACAACAACAGAAGCCTTATCCCAGTCTAGCATTAATTAACCCAGCAGAGCACTAAATCAATAATGGAGACACACACCGAGTTCTTAACCTCTACTAACTAAGAACCCTCAAACCTATTCTAAGTACATGTAAATATCTCAGAGGACAGCGCATGCAATACAATGGGCCGGCTATGGAAACCGTATGCAGAACCCAAGGGGATAAGTAATTGAATAAAGGTGAGGAGTAATGGAAAGGAAGAAGATCAGAGAAAGAGACAGTGGTAAAGAGGGTGATCGGGAGAGAGTATGCAAAGGGATGTTAGAAGCATGCACGCCAAGCCTGTCCTGAGGAGGGTAGCTCCTCGGGACCCTCAAGATCCCACAAAGCCATGGTAGTCGGCCAATCACAGGCCGATACATCACAAGGCAGCAGGCCTCTATAATGCGCCAAGAACCACCCTCCAATCAGAGGCGAGAGAAAGCCTGCGCACGCGGGAAAAACTCCTCCGGGAGGGAGGAGGGAGGAGGGAAGCAACACTCACTGCCCCCACGCTGCCCGCTCGTACTCTCTCTCTCAACTTCACTACAATGCATCTTATATTCTACTCATGATATAAAATACTTTCCGTTGTCACAGAGGAAAATAAAGACCACCACTGGACTGTCTGTAACAATGCAAGTACTATGAAAGAAAGAACAACATTCTCTGATAACTGTAGCCCATTTCACTGCCCTGGCGAGTGCTAGTGGCTAACGGGAGGCGATTCTGCCAACGCTGGTAGGCGTCACATATGGATCTCGTGGGTATGTCGGGTTCGGGCGGAGCCGTGGTCCCCTTCATCTTGAGCAAAGATGTCTCTGTAAGACCAGAGTAATTCATGCAAAGTAGTGGCCTGGTCGGACGTCAGTTGTTCCAGAATTTCCGGTAAGTTAACAGGTCCGTTTGTTCCAACGGTGGTGGGTTGTGCGGGTGTAACTTGTCCTAAAAGTGTTCCCTTCTGATAACTGATCGTCTCGTCGCCAAAGTTAGCAAGGACTAGTTTCTTCTGCTTAGCAGTAATAAGGGTGGGGGATATTCTTACTTTACTTTGAGTATCAGGTTCAAAAATCCCGGCGGTCATCCCCTGGGGCTTCGGAATCTCTATCATTCTCCAAGATCTAGGGGGGATAGAAAGTTTTCCCGTGGTAGCGACCATCTGTGGCCGGAGTGTCGTTGTTGTCTCTTTCTCCCTACACTGTATCGTTACTCCCAACTGGCTCATAATATCAATCCCCAAGTACCCATCAACTCCGCTATAAGATTGACCGGCTAATACAGAAAAAGTAGTAGTGAATTTAATTCACTTCCACTGTATCATTACCGAACTAGTTATCCCTAGGATGGTAAATGGTTGACCACCAGCTCCTGACAACTGAATACTAGTCTGCTGTAACGTCCCTAATTCTCTCTGGTGGTTTCTCCAGAAGTTCTCCAAAATACAGCTTCTATTAGCTCCCGTGTCAATTAGCATATTTGCGGCTTTCCCATTGACCACGATAGTCTCACAAGGCGTATGTCTCTCCAAAATATTAACCTCACTATATCGCCTTTCTATGTAAGGCTTAGGGGAAAATTTACTTCCTCCTCTGGCATGGTGCCTACCGGTTTGGTTTCCGTCTTTTGGCACTCGACTGGAAGCACTCTTCTCTGGTTTGGGATAGTCACCCTGGGTAAGGGTTGATCATTTTGGAGTTGAGGCCTTGATTTAAAGCTAGAGGTTTGGGTTTGAGGTCGGTTTGAACAGTTCCTAGCTAGGTATCCGGTGTGTCTACAAACAAAACATCGGACAATGGTTCTTGGGTACCCTTATTCAGGTTTTCCTCTTCCCCTTTCTTTTTCTCCTCTTTTAATTCTCGGGCTTCCATTACCTTTTTGATCACTTCCATAAGTTCCTTGGTGGTAGTCACTTCATGAACATTGCAGTGTTTCTTTACTTCCACAGCACATGCTTGAATCATGATTTCCCTAATTTCTGTTTTTTGGCTCTCGGGGTCCATGTGTGGATACGCAAGTTTGACATACTTCGTGATTCCCCTCCTCAGGGTTCTCACATTCTGACCGTCCAGTTTCATCGTCTTTAGTTTCTGTCGGGCCTTTCTTGTGGAAGTTTCTCGGCCAAACTCCTCAATTAGAGAGGCTTTTACTTCTGCCCATGATACTAGTCCCTCCAGACGTACTCTCACGTCGTTTAGGGTCTTTCCTAGGTGTGCCTTTCCATAGGCAATTTTTTTCTCATCATTTCCTACCTCCAGTAACGTGAACTGGCATTCTAATTGTTCAGTCCACAGCTCGATTTCTTCTTTGCCCTCTTCCCATACCCTGAACGGTAATATCGTCGTCATTATATCAGGTCTGTCAGATAATCTACACTTAACCCAACAATTTGTCGAATCCCACCGCTTGCCAGCAAAATGTTGTACTTAAATTTCTCAGTTGAAGCACACTACTGAGGTGGGGGAATAATTCGACAGTTGCTAGAGTTTGTATAGTTTATTTAATAGAACGAACTCTAAATCTAACTACTAGTCCAATAGCCTACTTCCTGTTCTGGTCAAAATGAGTTCAGTACGCGAATTGAATAAGACGTTGTCCCGTGATAGATGGTACGTTGGAACCCAAGAGCTCCCGCACATACTATTCGGATGCCCGCTATTCAGGTAGTGCCTCGCTTCGACTTAGATACATCGTAGGTTACCAGACTGAATTTATAATGATCGCCGTGCCCTTCGATGTCTTCTAAGAGACCTGGGCTTCTCTGACTCAAACTACTACTAATTTATTAATCATAAATGCAAGTGGACAAATAATATATATTTCTATATCCGCTTCCTAAACCCCCAAATGGCTAACCTTTTCCCGGGCGTTACGAACACCACTCTCGGCTCATACAATAGCCCCTCTGAATACATCACTGGCTCGTAGGCCGTTTAACTCTCTATAAAGGATATAATCTTTAACTCTTAGTTCTTTTACAACATCGAACACGTAGTCCGTTACACATGAACATAAACTCTTTGTTAATACAATATTACACCGGAATACAACATTGCTCCCCGGACAATATTTCTGGTAGCTTCAATAGCCGGATACGCCCTTTCGTTACTCTCTATTTCAAAAGGCCCAATCTTAACGGTCACTCAACCGATCTAGGAGGTAGCAAGACTAATCATGAAGTTCCTTTATCGATGATAAGTTACGTTAAACATATTCGGACTAGTGTCCCTTCAATATAATTCGGACGTGTGTCCATGCAATATAATTTTGGACGTGTGTCCTTACAATCTAATCCGGACGTGTTTCCTTACAATATAATTCCTATAACCCTAGCTGAAGCTCATCTCTAAAACAACTATTCACTATTTTCCTCTGAACCCAATACTTGTTATTTAATCTCTGTCCCTCTTACGTTAATTATAGAACTTCCTATAAAATCCTAAATACTTGGTAGCTAATGGCTTGGAGCCCTTTCTATCAATACACACTAGTTACACATAACACATCATCCGTTTATTATATTTCTTAGTCAAGTCAATTTCTCTTTTCGTTTGTTCTATAAGAGCACATATTTTTATTGAAGATCCCCCGAATTAGTGAAATTCCCCTCTCTCTTTTTCTTGGTTCCTTTGCGGGCTCAATATGGGTCCTGATTAAAAGTCTGTTGCTCGTGGTGGGCATTCTGGCTGCACTACCACCTCAAAGCTGGCCAGTAGTGGTCTGGGAGGTTGTCACTCTTAGCCATCTCCTGTCATCCTGGATGAAGTTGCTGGCTGCGGGTGTGCAGGCATGCAATATGGCGACAAGCCCAGGGATACTGATGGTGTATCCTCCGGGTTGGTGAGAGTGATGCAGGACTTGAGTGCTCTGCTACTGGAACTGTTGTGTGGGCTGGAAGGGTACTGTGGTGATCGCCTTGGTTCCTGGTGTGCCCGCAGGAGAGGGGGAGGCTGGGAGGAGAGGTGTTGCTTCCTCGAGGCGTGGTGCCCGTCTGACCCCGAGCGGCTCTCGTCCCCTTCCCTCTATAGGGGGGGGGCCGGCGTGCTGATTGGCTGCCCCGCTTCGCGCTGCCAATTGTGCTTTAGCAAGCTGACTTGCAGTTTAGACTCAGTCCTCTCTCGCTCTCCTTCTCTAAAGTAAGTGCCAGGAAGTTGATTGCCTTTGTCATTTAGTGGCTTATGGGAGTCAGATGCTGGCACTAAGTTGTCTGACAAAAGGCAAGTAGAAGATCCGGTACAAGGAGCAAATGAGGTAGATGTAGGGGGGTCACAGGTGGTCATGCCGGGAATTTGGACGTTTGTGGCCCAAAAAGTTCGACACGAAGGAGCGCCCTGATTGGTCGGACGCTTTTCTACTTTAATCTTCTCAACTGTACCTCAATTCCCATCCATTCATACGCAGACGACTCAACCTTACACTACTCCATTAGTTTTTCAGAACGCCCCAGCCAGCAATCCCTCAACGACAAACGTAATGAAGCCATAGAACTCTTAAATTCTGATCTAAATACTATCTCAAATTGGGGAAGAGAAAACCTTGTCACCTTTAATGCTTCCAAAACCCAATTTCTCCATCTATCTACCCGTCCGGAACTCCCAGCGGACTATCCCTTGTTTTTCAACAATACAAAAATCAATCCTTCATCTTCTCTCAATATTCTTGGTGTCTCTTTTTCTTCTGCTCTCATTTGGAAGGACCATATTACCAGTCTTGCTAAGGCAGCCTCCCAGAAGCTGGGTGTGTTCAACCGCCTTAGGGGGTTCTTTACCTCTGCACAGCTTCTTGCTCTGTACAGGGGCATAGTGCATCCTTGTATTGAGTATTGTTCACATGTGTGGGGAGGTTCCTCTCACACTGCTCTCGTAGACAAAGTTGAAAGGAAGGCCTTTCGTATCATTAACTCCTGTCCACTCAGCAACTCTCTGCAATCTCTCTCTCTCCGCCGCAATGTTGCATCTCTCTCGCTATTCTATCACTACTATAATAATCAGTGTTCCTCAGAGCTATCGCAGTGTATACCACCACCTTTTCGTAGGGCACGTGGTACCCGTCTTGCTACTCAATCCCACCCCTACTCTGTGCAACACTCCAAACCAAGAGTGAAACATTACTCTCAAACTTTCTTCTACTCAACAGCTGAGCTCTGGAACTCTCTCCCAGAATCAGTCTTTCCCTCTTCCTATGACTTAAATTGCTTCAAACTCTGTGTGTCCAGGCATTTTGGCATTTTGATTTTGGCCCTGTCACTCTTTCAACTATGGGGGAGGCACTCGCTATAGGCAGTTCTGCCTTTTGCCTCCCTTAATCACATAGAAAAAAAAAAAAACAAAGTATTGCCAGCTAACTCTGCCAGCCCCAGAGCGAGGGTGGGGCAGCTGGAAGTTTGACCAACTGTACATGACGCTCGTTACTCTTATAGGTATATTTGTTCTATGTGCATGAAAGAGACAACAGACAAAGTTGCCTTTAACGAGTGTCCCCTTTCTCCCCCCTTCCCCTAGACAAATATAATGAATAGTAAATAAAGACATTAACAAATTATGTATGTATGTATGTATATATGTATGTATATACTCAGGCACATGCCCCATTGCTGGGGGTGGCCGAAACGAGAGAGAGCCCAAACAGAAACAACATTTAAAGTTCCTATTCTCAGGGTCCAGGACCATTTTCGCTTTCTCTCTCCCATTTCTCTGTCTCGTCGAGTAGGAGAATAATACAAGGGGAGGAGGATGGTAAACAGTTAAATTCAAGGTACGTTGGCATCAAAATGTCTGAAAACATGGAGCTTGTAATGAGGGAGACAGTTCCAGAATGTACTTGTTGATTGAAATATTGGGAAAATTGGTTCACTCTCGGGTTAGAGAACAGAAAAGTGTTGGAAATGTGCTGACATTGTATGTACTGTACAAAGAAAGTTAGTGTGTTTGAGCATATTGGAAAGAGTCATAGACCCGGTCAATGTTTACAAACATGTAATTTTCTGCAATCAGAAATAATCCAAGGGAACAAGATCACCCATTTTCAACTGATAATCTTGAAATAATTGGTAGATTCTGTAATCATGTTCATGCGCTAAATGGCGAAAAATTGCTAATACATAAAATAAAACTTGAGCTTAACATTTCTAATACAGGTAACTCTTAATTTGTCTCGTTATATATTAATAGTTTATGGTTCACTTTTGGACCATATGAAAGATTCGTTTTAGGTAGCTAATCAGTATATAGATGTTAGGGTAATAGAACGAATTTCAGAATTTTTCGTTTGATATTTTATTCAGTGTTCACAATTTTTGCTATACTTCCCTCAGTTTTCCACTTATTGTTATCCGATGTGGACGTCCTAGATCTTCTAATATTTATCAGTGACTGTTGTTTCTATGGTTAGCTTTGTATTAATTATTTATCTTGTCTATAACAAACTCGGTTTAGTGATTACGAGTAACTGAATATATGTTAGCATTCTTAACCCTTCCTACCCGGGCTGCCTTAGGTAAGGACAGCTCGGAATAAGGGCCGCTACCCGGTCTGCCTTACCTAAGGCGGCAGCTTAATAGCCTAATTAAGTTTGGTCTGAACGCCGTGCGTACGACGTATGTCAACAAACCCAAGCGTTGAGTCACCGCACCTCCGAAAACAAGAAGGAGAAGACTCTTCAATGTTATTGTTCTGACGTAAGACGAAATTAGTGTCTGAAAAGCCCCCATATTGGCAACATCTCTGCAATATTTGCTCCACTGAAATCGTCATCACAAATGAACCAGTTGACTTACAGAGCTCTACTCAACGCCAAAATACAGATTGAAAACCGCACTACGATTATAGATGAGTGGGAAAGTTCTAGCAGTGAAAATAAACATAAATACGGTAGCCTAGGCCTAGACGTTTTTCAGCCATTTCGCCCGGGTACGGGCGACCGTCCTTAGGGAAGACTGCCCAGGTAGGAAGGGTTAAAATGACTAAATAGATCCTTTTACATTAGTTAATTGTATATATCTTTTGTATTCATTATTTAAGAATCATGTTTGTATAACTGATGGTGGCCTTCCTGTAGTGACCTGAAATGTGTTTGAATAAAATAAAATCGAGTGATTAAATAAAGAATCTATATTATTAAATCAGTTCGTGTGTCTGTTTGTCTGTCTGTGTGTTCTTAAAAGGCGGCCGCAGTTTTGGACCTGGGGAGCTGAAACTTTGCGTGTGGGTGTCAATTGACCTGAGTCAGGTCATAGAGGGGGCGAGGTCACGATCGGAGGTCGTTTGTAGGCCGAAATTGAAAACACATTGAACAAAATGGCCGTGTGGGGAAGAAGGAGGCCTTCGATCGAAAAGGTGTATGGAACGAAAGTTGTTCGCAGCCCCCCATAATGGGGGTACGGATGAGGTCAGATCCAAAATCGGAGGTCATTTAGCGGTCGAAATCGAGGTCGCCGTTTAATGAGGCACAGGGAGGCGAGGCCGGTGATTATGGTAGTAGTAGTATTGTGATGATTGTGGTAGTAGTGATTGATGATGGTGATTATGATAGTAGTAGTGGTGGTAGTAGTGATGGTGATTATGGTAGAATTTAAACCCGGGCAACGCCGGGTACCCCTGCTAGTACTAATGAATGGTGTTAATTAAGTACTGTATTGACTCTATTACTATGCCTATATATACTATATATATATATATATATATATACTGTATATACTCTAACACAGGATCCAACCACAGTCACGACAGGAATCGATGTTTTAACTTATTTCACAAAGGCGTGATAAATACATAGCTAACCATTTTGTATATATTTAGATGGAGAAACCCTACACTGAGGAAATACTCATAGCAAGTCGCATTAACCATTTTTAGAGCACACATGCACCGGATTATAATACCTAGGCCCACGCAACTCGGGTTGAATTGACTATTGGCAAGGAGGAGGGCTATATTAATATGAAGTATATACGAAGTTATTTCCTAAGACTTATCACGCTGTGTTGGAGCGGGTTAACACAATTACTGCAGTTCTCTCCAACACGATTATTATTCTGCTTATGATAACATTAGTGGCATTAGACTATATACCAAGTAAGACTGAGCAAATTTGCCGTGTTAATCTTATTGTCTTAACTGAAGAGGCTTTAAACATGTGATGTATATATGCTGCCGGCATAATTATAAAGTTATTAACCCCTTCTATACCGGATACGTACTTTATATGTGATTTCAGCTTTGTTTAGACCATTATATTCAGCTTAGGAAGGACGTCTATCCATTAAAAGGCTACACACTATCCCACGTATTCTTTTTAGCTACAACGTATCCTTCCTAAGCTTCATATAATTGCTTAAATTAAATCCAATGAAAAATACGTCGCCGGTATAGAAGGGTTTAACCGATTGAAAGGGTTCACATATGGAAATAAACCTTAACCCAACTTTATGGCAAGAAACCAAAATGTGTACACAAAGGAAAGGACAGGAAATAACCTGACACCAGGAGGATAACAACAATCTTGCAGACATTGTGGAGAGAAGAGTGAGAGCAAATGAGGGAGTAGCCTTGGGAGGAAGTGAGTGAAGAGCTAAGGAGAGGATCAGGCGAGAAAAACATGACCTACTTCAGGAAAGGGGACCAACTTTAAGGGGGGTGACCTGCTTTGTTTCTCTCCTTTTCTCTTTTTATTTCTATTTACCCCATCCAGGTGTCAATATTTTCCTGGCGAGCGGTAGCGAGCCAGCATATATATATTTTTGTTTTGACAGCAAGCTAAATTTGTACATTTTTCGATAGAGAAAAAAAATCCAGCGAAGCCGGAAAAACACAGTTGGCTGAATGGGGCCGAATGGATACAAGTCAGATAAAACGAGAAAAGGAGAGAAAGAGAAAACAAGCATGTGACCCCCCTTAAGATAACACAAACTGACTCATAGTCAAACTTTTGTATAATTATATAAAAAACGTATCGAAGAAATATCCATCCATAATAGCAAATTGTATTAATATCCATCCATAATAGCAAATTGTATTAATATCCATCCATAATAGCAAATTGTATTAATATCCATCCATAATAGCAATTTGTATTAATATCCATCCATAATAGCAATATCCATCCATAATACCAATATCCATCCATAATAGCAATATCCATCCATAATACCAATATCCATCCATAATACCAATATCCATCCATAATAGCAATTTGTATTAATATCCATCCATAATACCAATATCCATCCATAATAGCAATATCCATCCATAATACCAATATCCATCCATAATAGCAATATCCATCCATAATACCAATATCCATCCATAATAGCAATATCCATCCATAATACCAATATCCATCCATAATACCAATATCCATCCATAATAGCAATTTGTATTAATATCCATCCATAATACCAATATCCATCCATAATAGCAATATCCATCCATAATACCAATATCCATCCATAATAGCAATATCCATCCATAATACCAATATCCATCCATAATACCAATATCCATCCATAATAGCAATTTGTATTAATATCCATCCATAATACCAATATCCATCCATAATAGCAATATCCATCCATAATACCAATATCCATCCATAATAGCAATATCCATCCATAATAGCAATTTGTATTAATATCCATCCATAATACCAATATCCATCCATAATACCAATATCCATCCATAATAGCAATATCCATCCATAATACCAATATCCATCCATAATAGCAATATCCATCCATAATACCAATATCCATCCATAATAGCAATATCCATCCATAATACCAATATCCATCCATAATAGCAATATCCATCCATAATACCAATATCCATCCATAATAGCAATATCCATCCATAATACCAATATCCATCCATAATAGCAATATCCATCCATAATAGCAATATCCATCCATAATACCAATATCCATCCATAATAGCAATATCCATCCATAATACCAATATCCATCCATAATACCAATATCCATCCATAATACCAATATCCATCCATAATACCAATATCCATCCATAATAGCAATTTGTATTAATGTATTTGTTATATTGTGTAAATTGTACTGGTAAGTGTTGATTCATATTTGGATAATACTTAATATTGCCTTTCAATGTATATTTTGTTTTTGTGTGTTCATTGTATTGTATTGTGTTGTCCCTATTTTGGCTCTGTCTTGAGTCGTCCACCCACCATAAAAGAAAACACAAAGGAAAAGAGGGAAAACAATAGGAAAAGTGGGGATTGGGCCTGAATATATAGAATAGATAGCTTCTTTTCAGAATTGCTAATAGAAGGAACAGAAGAAATATGCACGCACATGCTTTGCCATCGCGTTCATAGCCACTATAAGATAAATGAATTACATATTCTAAGAGGAATTTATTTCAAACCATGTTACATTTTTTCTCTCTTTTACATCTTTTAAACTCATCCAAAACTCCCAACATCGTGCAATGTATAATTCATACTATAACATCCTCATAAGCTTGCAAGTTTATGTTTATTTCCGGGAAACAATTTACCGTGCTGGGTTTTTTGCTGCCTGGCCAGGAAATAGCGAGAATATTTGGCAGCTACTATTAATAATTATAGTGTAAGCAAGCCTTGCGGGGAGCCTGCACTCGCTCGGGATTAGTAGGGAGAAATATGTAATATACCAGATAAAACGTTTGCAATTTAACCTCAAAAATAAATAATAGTATTAATTGGATAGCATTACCTGTTCCGTTTTTTTTTTTTTTTTTTTTTTGAATGACGTAATCCGTTGTTTCCCTCGTATGTGTATCCAATGTTCTTCACTCCCACACAAACATACACACACACACACACACACACACAAATGGTCTATCAGTTTGTTGTAATATATTAGATAAGGAGTAACAAAGTGTACATCAACATTATCTATCAACTTATTTGTATCTATCCATACGTACAGTATATACTGTAAATACATATACCGATTTTATATATACCGAGTATATATATACAGTATATATATATACGTGTATATAGATATATATATATATTTTTTATATATACTGTATATATATATATATATATATATATATATATATATATATATATATATATATATATATATATATACATTTATATATACTGTATATATATATATATATATATATATATATATATATATATATATATATATATATATATGTATATATATATACATTTATATATACAGTATATATATATATATTGTTACGATCCTACAATGCTGAACCCAAGAGATTAAAATTCAAGCAAGGGCAACTAGCATGCTGTTGCGTTTCAGAAGGCCAAAAGGGTAAATGTCTCAGATAATCACAAATTAATGAAGAAGGATGATATTAAACACTTCTAATTTTCGTATTAATTATAATTACTAATAACTAGGGAAAACGAACAGGTTGATAAGCATGATGATTCAGTTAATCACGGCAAAGAATGGTAATGGGCTAAGCGCCGAGTGAAGGCCTCGAGTAAATGCACTCGTTACAAGGAATGAACACTACATGAAAAGAACATTTGAAGAACAGTTAATCAACACCTAGCACACTGAACAGCAAACTGAATCACACTCAATCACAGACCAATATATGATACCATGTAGTATCACCAGTTAACACGCTAGGAGAACGTGTGCACTCTAGAACACTAATCAGTGTTCGTTACACACCACACAACACCATATGAAACTCAGAGCTCCTCACAACACTAGGGCTCGTTACACATACACAATAATACACCAATGCTGTCTCATCTCCCCTTCAAAGGACAAAACAGTGCACTACCTACTTGTCTTAACGCACAAACCAGCAGACAACACGTCACGCATATCCAGGGGTGTACCCAGACCAGCGTGAACAGGAGCACTTCTCCCACCTCTGCCTCGTCGGGCTCTCCAACAGCTACTAACTCTCAACTCTTCCCTCCCTATACACATCTCTTCCCAAGCTCTATTTTCGGCAAGAACCTGGTGTCACACTAGTCTATACAGCAGAGTCACACGGAATGTCAGATAAAGGCCTCCTGTCGTGGGAAATGTAGATCTTCCCACGCCTACATGCCCCACGTGTGTAGGTGGGTGAAGGGGTCCCAGGCCTACACACCACGTGCATAGACTCCCACGGGTGGTGCTTGCGACACTGGACACCAGCCGCTATCGGTGTAGATTAAGGTGGGTCGCCTGTCTCTCTCCTCCCTCCGTCTCTGCTACCACGCTGCTCCCTTACATCCTCCCCCTTAAAATTAAATTTGTGGCGACAAATTTAAGCATTCATAAACATTTTTTACATGCGGGACAGGTGGTCAGCAATGACATTACATTTCCCTGGAATATGGATGATATTGAGGTGGTACTCCTGCAAGAACAAACTGCACCTTGCAAGCATTATGAACAAAGTTGATATTCTGGCTGTCACCAGACACAGGATGCTTTACCTTACGATCATCACCTAGCAACAAGACTGCCCCCATCCCCAAATCACTTACATCCCCAACCAGTTTGAACTTGGCACACCCCACATGCTCAATACATTCCTTAAGTCTAGGCAAATGGTAAGTGTCACTCTTGGTGATGTCATTGACTTTCTTAACATCATTGCAAAACCCTGCTGACCCACCTGGCTTATCTATGAGAGTGACAGTGGAGGAGCGTTCACTCTGGCGTGGCTCTCTGATGTCTCGTAGCAACTCGTCGTCGACCTCCTGGCGCGTCACCTTGGCTCTCTCGGGGTTGACTCGGCACGGCCGCTGCTTGACAGGCTCCACATCCGCCACGCCCACGTCACATTCCATCCCCATTGTCTGGCTTGAAGCATTCCGGGGGACACTCTCCAACATCTTATCATCCTCTGCTACATCATCAAGAGGATCATTTTTGTGCATAGGCAATTCATTGATTATAACGTACATCAAATAATTTCCTGCAGCCTCCTTCACTTTCGGATGCTCTATCTCCTTGTGATTAGTACATGGGCCCACACCGGGCAGATACTTTTCACCTGAGACATCATCATCCTTTCTCACACCATCATTTAGCGAGAATAATTCATCTAGCCCTACCTCGTCAGGGCCCTCAAACACACTTTGCACCCTTGCAACATCACTCTTTGCTAACGAGAACAATTTCCCTAGTCCCCATTCATTAGGGCCATCTAGCGCACCTGGTACACTTGCAACACCATTCTTTTTCTCCATTTCCACATTCATCCCATTATTTCTATGAGACATGGGCCGGGTTACAGCACAATCAGTAGGCCTGAAAACAATGATGGGAGAAACACTCACCTTCTTCCCCGCTAAATCATTTCCCAACAGGAGGTCAAGTCCTGGCACTGGCAATTCATCCACTAGTCCAACAGTCGCCCTCCCATTTACGAGCTCACTCTTAAGCTCAACAGTCACGAGTGGCACAGACAGCTGACCGCCCACACCATGAATGAGGATGCTTTTTCCCTCATGCACAAACTTCTCCAGCACCTTCGTCCTCATGAGCGTTTGAGCAGCACCTGTATCTCTCAAGATTTTCACATGCTTAACTTCATCATTCTTACGAACAGATCCACACGACACAAAGAAAGCAAGTGCATCAGCTCTCTTTCTCCTCTCCTTCTCCTCCTCTTCCTCACTCACACCGACTTTTCCCAGAATGGAGAACGTAGATACAGATTTAAAGTCCCTCATGTACTCAGCTTTACTGACATCTGCTGTAGGCCTCTCCCACGCGCCCTTACGCCTCAGTTTAAGGAAACAATCACGTTCCACGTGACCAGCTTTATCACAGTAGGAGCACGCTACCTCCCTCTTACTTCTGCCACCGGTAAGAGAAGCAGGGGGCTGCCATGGCTTTTCATTCCACTTTTGAGGTGAAATTTTCGGCGCCTGGGTGGCAGCATTGACAGGGGTCGGTGACCTTGGTGACTCGGGGTGGTGGTGGTAGCTGCTCCCTCTACTTCCGCCCGCTCTACTGTCCGGATCTACTTTGCGAGTTAAGACATATTCATCAGCGAGTGTGGCAGCCTTCTCGGGATTCAGGGTACCTTTCTCTAGGATATGTGAAGCTACGTCTCTGTGTATTGTTTTACAGAAATCCTCCAAAAGAAAGAGCTCAAACATTTTCTCATCGGTACCTTGAATATCCCGAGAACGCAGCCACCTGTTTAGTTCCTTTTTCTTCTCATACATGAACTCCACATGCGTCAAATGACCAGGTTTATAGTGATTCCTAAACAGCAAACGGTAAGCTTCAGGCACTATTTCGTAGGCACGTAGAATGGTCCCTTTTACAGTCTCATAATCGCCACTTTGAGACACGGTAAGAGCCGTGTAGGCGGCAAGGGCCTTTCCCTTTAACCCACTTTGCAATAAAAGAGCCCATTTATCCCCAGGCCAGTCCATGTTACTCGCGACTTTCTCAAAAGCCAAAAAATACCCAATTGGATCTGCCTCGTTAAACGTCGGCACCATGCGAACGTGTTTAGTGACATCAAACACCTTGCCGCCCCCTGGCACGTGCCGTGTCTCGCCAGTCCCGTTATTACACTCGAGTTTCCTCTCCTCCAGTTTCAGCCTCGCCTGTTCTACTTGAAGTCTCGCCCGTTCTGTCTGTTGTTTGGCTAACTCCAGTTGCATTCTGAGCAACTCTACCGGGTTGTCTGTGTTCTGTACCGATTGTGATTGTTGTGTGTCTGTCACAGTCTGCATCCCATCTGCAACTAACCCATCCCTGGTGGCGGAAACTAGCCCCAATCTCTCTAACACCCATTCCAATAACTCCGCCTTAGTGTCAGAGATTGCGTTATCAATATCCAACTTGTCCGCCACTAGTTTAAGCTCCTGCTTAGACAGACTAGAGACATTTTCATAAGTGGGATCTGAGCGAAGAAACCCTTCTACGTCCTCATCGCTCATAAGAAACATCTTGGCCTGGTTTAATTGATCCGATTGAAGCAAAAACAAAGTCGAATTCATGTACCAGAAACGAGAGATGAGTAGCAATACAGTACACCAATAAATCGTCTGAGTGTGATTCCAGTGAAAAACAAAAATACACAGATTTTTAAAATGCTTAAGCTCGATTCCCGGTGAACAAAAAGACAGGTACCTAGTGTGGGTACAAGTTCGTTAAATCCTAAGCAAGGTCGCCAAATTCTTGTTACGATCCTCCAATGCTGAACCCAAGAGATTAAAATTCAAGCAAGGGCAACTAGCATGCTGTTGCGTTTCAGAAGGCCAAAAGGGTAAATGTCTCAGATAATCACAAATTAATGAAGAAGGATGATATTAAACACTTCTAATTTTCGTATTAATTATAATTACTAATAACTAGGGAAACGAACAGGTTGATAAGCATGATGATTCAGTTAATCACGGCAAAGAATGGTAATGGGCTAAGCGCCGAGTGAAGGCCTCGAGTAAATGCACTCGTTACAAGGAATGAACACTACATGAAAAGAACATTTGAAGAACAGTTAATCAACACCTAGCACACTGAACAGCAAACTGAATCACACTCAATCACAGACCAATATATGATACCATGTAGTATCACCAGTTAACACGCTAGGAGAACGTGTGCACTCTAGAACACTAATCAGTGTTCGTTACACACCCCACAACACCATATGAAACTCAGAGCTCCTCACAACACTAGGGCTCATTACACATACACAATAATACACCAATGCTGTCTCATCTCCCCTTCAAAGGACAAAACAGTGCACTACCTACTTGTCTTAACGCACAAACCAGCAGACAACACGTCACGCATGTCCAGGGGTGTACCCAGACCAGCGTGAACAGGAGCACTTCTCCCACCTCTGCCTCGTCGGGCTCTCCAACAGCTACTAACTCTCAACTCTTCCCTCCCTATACACATCTCTTCCCAAGCTCTATTTTCGGCAAGAACCTGGTGTCACACTAGTCTATACAGCAGAGTCACACGGAATGTCAGATAAAGGCCTCCTGTCGTGGGAAATGTAGATCTTTCCACGCCTACATGCCCCACGTGTGTAGGTGGGTGAAGGGGTCCCAGGCCTACACACCACGTGCATAGACTCCCACGGGTGGTGCTTGCGACACTGGACACCAGCCGCTATCGGTGTAGATTAAGGTGGGTCGCCTGTCTCTCTCCTCCCTCCGTCTCTGCTACCACGCTGCTCCCTTACAATATATATATATATATATATATATATATATATATACATTTATATATACTGTATATATATATATATATATATATATATATATATATATATATATATACTGTATATATATATATTTATAAAAGACAGGTTGACCTCGAGGGTAGCGTATCTTAAAGATACAGTACATACTGTAGAAGGATGAGAGCCAAACACGTCTCCATTGTTGAACTATATTTCGGATTTATCTCAGTCCATCTTCAGGTTAATCATCCATATGCACCTTAAGAGAATGATACAATCTTAGTTAAATGGTATTATAAACTACTAAATAAAAGTGGATCAGCAAAAACACTTATAATTAATAATATACAATGACGCTCATTATTTACCAATAACGAGTTCCGTGTTACAGGTAGGGATATAATATATATATGAGCTCTAACAAGAAAATAATGGTGGACGACAATAGGATACGAGTTAGCGAGAAAGAAAAAGGGAAAAACTAGTAAGTTTTTTTATATTGTTTCTATAGTTGAAAGAGTGACAGGGCCAAAATCAAGGGACGTTCGAGCCAAAATGCCTGGACACACAGACTTTGAAACAATTTAAGTCATATGTATGTATATACTTATACCCCATAGCTGGGGGTGGCCGACTCGAGACAAAGCCCGAACTGAAACAACATTTAAAGTTCCCATTTTTAGGGTCCGGGACCACTTTTGCGTTCCCTTGCCCCTTTCTCTGTCTCGTGTAATAGGTGAATTATGCAAGGGGAGGCGCATTCCTAGCCCCCTGCGCCCAGAAGGAAAAGTAGGACAGTAAAAGAGACAGATAGAAACAGCTAAGGTTCGGTAAAGGATGCCAAACCTCACTCTGGATAGGACCAGCCCTCACCCTGATCATGGCAATTAAATTGCTTCGAGAATTAACAGACTTAAAAATATTTGTTGTAATTTATATTGCTATGTAATACATATACTGTATATACCGAATACCAAACTAATTAAATATAATTAATGTAACTTGCGGTCGTCTGACACTTCACTTTATCTGTATTATAAGACAGACTTGTAACGTAGGAAATGTATCCTTTTATCCTTACATTCAATGACAACGATCGCATCCCACAATTCCTAGCCTACCTTAACTCAAAGCACAAGATAATTTTTTGTTTGTTGTGGATGAGGGAGACAAAAGGCAAAACTGCCTGTGACGAGTGCCTGCCCCTGAGTTGAAATAGTGACAGGGCCAAAATCAATGTTCGAGCCAAAATGTCTGGACACATGGAGTTTGAAGCAATTTAAGTCATAAGATGAGGGAAAGATGGATTCAGAGAGAGAGTTCCAGAGCTCAGCTGTTGAATAGAAGAAAGATTGGGAGCATCGGTTCACTCTTGAGTTGGAGAGTTGCACAGAGGAGGGGTGGGAATGTATTGCAAGACAGGTACTACGTACCCTACATAGAGGAGGTGGTATACATTGGGAGAGCTCTGAGGAATACTGACTATTGTAGTAGTGATAGAATAGTGAGTGAGATGCAACATTGTGGCGAAGAGAGAGAGAGAGAGATTGCAGAGAGTTGATGAGTGAACAGGAGTTAATGATACAAAGGTTTCCTTTCTACTTTGTCTAGGAGTGTGGTGTGAGAGGATCCTCCCCACACATGTGAACAATGCTCAATATAAGGATGCACTGTGCCCCTGTACAGAGCAAGAAGCTGTGCAAGGGTAAACAACCCCTTTGTGGCAGTTGAGCACACCTATCTTCTGGGAGGCTGCTTTACCAAGACTGGTAATATGGTGCTTTCAAGTGAAAGCAGAAGAAAAAAAGACACCAAGAATACTTAGAGAAGATGAAGGATTGATATTTGTATTGTTGAAGTGTAAGTGATAGTCCTCTGGGAGTTCACGACAGGAAGTCAAATGAAAAATGTGGGTTTTGAAAGCATTAAAGGAACAAGGTTTTCTCTGTCCCAATTGGAGATAGTAATTAGATCAGAAGATAGGTGTTGTATGACTTCATTACGTTTGTTTTTGAGGGTTTGCTTGCTGGGGCGTTCTGGAAAACTAATTAAATAGTGTAAGGTATAGTTGTCTGCATGTGAATGGATGGGACTGGAGGTACAGTTAAGATCATTTATGAAAATTAGAAAGAGAATGGGGTATAGGACAGAGCCCTGAGGAACACCAGAGTTGATAGGATGAGGAAGTGAGCGGTGGCCGTCCACAACCGCAGCTATGGAACGGCTGGAAAGGAAATTAGAGACAAAGGCATATATGGAGGGATAGAAACCTAAGGATGATAGTTTAGAAATTTAAGATTTGTGCCAGACTCTATCGAAGGCCTTCGATATGTATAACACAATAGAAAAGGTCTCACCGAAGTCCTGAAAGGAGGATGACCAAGAGTTAGTACGATATGAAAGAAGATCACCAGTAGAGCGACTCTTAAGGAGGAGAGGTGTTGTTCAGCAGAGGGAAAATGATATGAAAGTGATTATTGCAAAAGTTAAAAGAAAGAGTGACAGGCCTGGTGCTTACTTTTTGTACTATATGTGTATGAAGGAGAAAAAAGGAAAAGCTGCCTGTAACGAGGGTCCCCCCAAGGTTGAAAGAGTTGTAGAGAGCCAGAATCAAGGTACATTAGAGTTAATTTAGGCGTGTGGGAATGAAGTGTGGTGCGCTTGTAAAGTGTAGTGAAATAAATAGGAGGAGAAGATGTTTGTGAGAGTTAGCTGGATTACTCTCTGTGTAGGTGAGGCACAACATAAACAGTTGGGGAAGCCAGGCAAATGAAACAGGAGTTCCAGAAACTCCTTAGCATATGCCTATGGAGCGTCACCTGGGTACTACCCCATGATAGTTAAAGTCCTCACAAAGGGTGCCTCTTCTCTGTCTTACAGTCTCATACCAGACGTATTTGTTTTGAATAATCTAGACACACTGTGACTCTTGATTACTTCTGGGAGACTATTCCATTCGTTCACAATTCTTGCATTAACAAAATTGTCCTCGTTGCAGTCCTAAGCTCTATACCTGAGTTTGACTAGCTTTAGGTTATATATTATCCTCTGGTGTATGGCTGTCAGTGTCTTGTTGCAAGTTGAAGGTAGTGGCCATCCTTAACTGCATTTTTACCATGGATGATCTTGCATGTTTGGATCATGTCCCCTCGTTTCCTTCTCTGTTCCAGTGTTGATAGTCCAAAACGAATCAACCTCTCTTCAAATGACAGTTCAGACAACTTTGGGAATAATGTTGTTGCTCTCCGTTGTACTTGTGCTAGTATGTTGGTATGTCTTCAGGTGTATGGAGACCATGTCTGGATACTGTATTCGAGACGAGATTTGATCTGGGATTTGTACAATGGAAGAAACATCTCTGTATCCAAGTATGGATATGTTGTCTTTAACATTCCTACCATGGAGTTGGCACTGGCTGATGCCTTGGCAGTTTGTACTGTTGGTGTCAGGTCTGGCTTGACGTATGCTCCTAGGTCTTTCTCTTCTTCTGTAGTGGATAGTGGAGTGTTGCCCATGGGGTACTGATACTCGGGATGTCTCCTCCCTTACACTTTTCCTCATATCATTGCATAAGTCACTTACTGCTCCACTTTTGTAGTTTGGTGATAACGTCTTGTAGCATCTCTGAATCTAATGAAGATCTGATTCTCCTGAAAACCTTGGCGTCATCTGCAAAGATCTTGTCACCAGACTGTGCAATTTCCATAAGATTATTTATGGTACAGGACATTTTTTGGGTCGTTAAGTGAGGGTCGATGTAGTATGGAGGCATTTATGGTGTCCCATGGCTGAAAACAAATTATAAACTATAGTTGTAATAAAGTTTATAGGTGATAGAGTCCATGATAGACTACTATTTTCTTCTAGAACGGGATGTGCCAGGCAGCCCTGCATAATAGAAACAATCCTATACCCCTTCTTTGGATCCTTCCAATACTCACTAGCTCAATTTCAGCTCCCTAGCTCGAAACTGTGGGCGTGTACAGAGTACAAACATACAGACAGACACTGAAAAATATGATATAGATACAGGTAGATACAAGGAGAGAGAGAGTTACACAGAGTTACACAGATACTCAGACCACACAGACCTTGCGGCCCCAACTAGGTGTTCCGGCCCTAATACTACTAGGCAGAGTCAGTTTATAGTGGAAGAATTGGACAGTAAAGGAGAAAGTAGCAATAGAGAGAGAGCGTTAATACTGTAGAAATATGATACTAGGAATTAGGCATGATATTTGTCTTCTCTATACTGTACAGTATGTCTGTTAATACTTCCTTTCTTGTTTTACAGGTTGAGGAGCTGGGCCATCCCCTCTCCGTGAAGAAAGTTCATATCTTAGGATGTTGAAAATGCTCTGTTCAGTCACAGATAAAAGTTCACCGTCCAATCATGTTAAGGGAGCCCACCTCACTTTTGTTCTATATCTCTCCCTCTCTCTTTGGCTTGTATCCATTCGGCCCCATTCAGCCTACTGTTTTAAGACGCTTACCCCCATCCAGGTGTCAATATTTTCCTGGCGAGCGGTAGCGAGCCAGCATATATTTATTTTTGTTTTACAGCAAGCTAAATTTGTACATTTTTCGATAGAAAAATTTCTCCGGCGAATCCGGATTGCTCCATACAATGCTATCGCTCGCCAGGAAGAAATTGACACCTGGATGGGGATAAACATCTTAAAACAGTTGGCTGAAATGGGCCAAATTAATACAAGTCAGAGAAAGAGAGAAAAGGAGAGAAAGATAAAAAAAGCAGGTGAGGGCCCTTAATCATAATACAAGTATAATCACTGGGACTAATTAAAGTGTAAAGCGTATTGTACAGTAACTACGAACTATGCTGTATTAACAGGTTTTTAAGTTGAGTTCACATTTCAGTGCTTACAGGTAGTCTTGCATAATGATAAACAGTAACTTTTGTGTGTGACTGTACATATGCCCACCAGTCACCAGCAGTGTCTAGCATACCTGAACAATTACTGATATATATACTGTATATATATACTGTTTATATATATATATATATATATATATATATATATATATATATATATATATATATAGATATATAGATATATATATATATATATATATATATATAGATATATAGATATATATATATATATATATATATAATAATTAGAACATAACAAAAACAAAAACAAAATATATATATGGGGCAGAATGATAGGGTTAATACAAAGGAGGGGTAATTTAAACAAAGTTAAGCGGGTGCGATGATACAGTAGAGTTAAGGGAGGGTTTTAATTTTGAAATATAGAGGGATTCTAAAACTCTAATATCAACACGTTGACAGGAATCCAAACGTTTCGACATCACACTGGTGTCATCTTCAGTAGTCTACAAATCAAAAGATAATATTACAAATATGAAAGCTTAAAAGCTTATTGAAAATAATTATTAACCCTATCATTCTGCCCCATATATATATTTTGTTTTTGTTTTTGTTATGTTCTAATTATTTTCAATAAGCTTTTAAGCTTTCATATTTGTAATATTATATATATATATATATATATATATAATATATATACAGTATATATTGCATACACAGCATAAAGTGACGATGTATATATAATGGTAGAAAATACAGTATACGAACAGAAATGATATAGAAAGCAGAATATGTGTACTAAATGATAAATCATTGTAATCTGTGTAGATAATAAATGCAATTTTCCTTTTATTTGCTGTCCATAAATATAAGTACATTGTGCTTTCATTAGAAATATTCTATAGTTGGACTATTGTTACTGCCATTTCAGGGCTATTAAGGACATATATGGAGGAGCATTTCAGGGCTATTAAGGACATATGGAGGAGCATTCAATCACAATTTTAGTCTACTACATATAGAGGCGCTCTTGTTCTACATATAGAGGCGCTCTTGTTCTACAGGTTTATTACGAAAACCTTGGACACAAAACAGTTAGACAGAAATGAGTGATTGCAACTTCCTGATTTAGAGTTGTGTTGTGTGTAGGTTTGCAATAAAACCGAACAAGTAGACCTGCAATGACATACATAGATATAGTCCAAACAGTTTCGACGGTTACTACCAGCCTCCACAGTGTTTGTACAAGAAATTAAATGAATACATGAATCCGTTAATAAAGAAAAGTCCTCTATGAATAAAACCTAACTTGGAAATTACAAATATACTGATGCCTGTGATAGTATTGAGGCATATATATATATTGACAATAAATGGAACATAATTCGGACATAAGAGCAATGACAATATTCCAAACAGACCAAGATGTAACATCGCTAAGAGAATAACTATATCGTCATGGCAATCAACGTGGTGTTCCCATTGCTTATCCCGCTTGAGGAGGACCTATATAATGGTAAGTAGACATGTTATTGGTGACCGGACAACTCAACCAGTAGATCATTTCAACCAGTAGATCTCAACCAGTACCAAATCAACCAATATGTTTAGGTTAGGTTAGGTTAGTACTATATGTTGGCACTTGTTTGGTTGGTCTTTGTTGATTTGGCACTGGTTGAGAGCTACTGGTTGAGCTACTGGTTGAAATGGTCTACTGGTTGAGATGTCCTGGAACCCATCTTATTATATACCAATACTATGAATCTCTTGTTATTTCTATAAATGGATGTTCATAGGCTATAATAAACTCCTTGTTCGCACTTAGAGAGTTACAATGCTTACCGAATTCTTCTACTTTAGTCAGTGGTGTAAAGGATTTTGTGGATCGTCTACACCGGACCTGTGACGTCACAGGGGTATCCTCATCCTGGACTGGATGGTGGCCATACACTCCTATTACGTCACAGGTCCAGTGTAGACAATCCACAAAATTCTTTATACGTTTGTTAATAATTATTTCAGTGACATTCCATTTTGTAAGATAATTATGTGGAGATTGGTGATTATTATCATATGTTTATCTCAACCCATGCAACACCACATTTAAGTATCATGACGCTGCTTAACATTACGTCATTTATCTAAAAAGCCCCCCTGCAAGAGAGATAACCCTTCTCTCTCTCTCTCTCTCTCTCTCTCTCTCTCTCACAATATTGTTTTTACCAATGTAGTATACAGGACCACCTTTCTCAATAATATTTTGGCTATAATTTGTCTATCTTATTAAGGTTTGGAAGAGCATCAAGCAATGAACTTTATAACTTCCATCATACTATCATGACTATGGGGATACCTACTCTATTCTGAATACAGAGTCGAGTAAACTTATCCGAATGAGCGTGTGACACTTAATAGACTGGGAAAATTAAACTACAACAGATAAACAGACTATAGTATATTAGGGGTCGTTTTACAGAGTACACTGTACCTGGTAATATTACAAACAGAATACAATTACAATCAGAACTTATAATAGGAGTTCATAAGTTTAAGCGGTCATGAATTTAGTAGCAATGGCACTCCATACATCAATCATAAATCATAGAAGTTGTCTTGGCAGAACAAATCATAATACTATGGTTATAGAATGAAAGTAGAACCCAAAAAGAGTTATATATGTTTTTAAGTATTTATGAGAGACAAGGCTTAGCTAAATCAGTAAGAAATATATTGTTAGTCTGTATAAACAGGTTAGTGTTGTGGGAGGCAATATTTAAATGGGAATAAAGATCTTTGTTTTGTGAGCGGATTTACTGGGTAGGGTGTAAGTGTTCTTCAGAGATTTGTATTAGAAAAAAGGGACTCTGACAGCCAGAGACTATTTTAACTCATGTACCTATGCCAATTATTGTATGTTTCTCTGGGGTCTCAGGGGTGGTAGGATGTGTTTTCTTCTTCTTCTTGGGAGTCCCGGCTGGGCAGTTCTGCTTTCGCGACTTCTTCGTGTTTTTCTGGCACCGAGTTTGAGACTTCCGGTTGGCTTGTTTCTTTTTTGTCGGGATAAAACGAGTGTTACTGAACTCTCGATCTTCAGTCAAATCTTCAGTTATTTCACAAGTGTTACTGAATGAGATAGAGGTCGGACAAGTGTAACTGAACCCTTTGTCGGAGCTAGTGTTACTGGGCCTCTTAGCGCAAGTATTACTGAATGCCTTGCTTCCAGATAGGTCTGTTAACGCCTCACTAGTGTTACTAGATAACTGGTGGTGTTCGTGGCATATATCGGGCGAGTGTAACAGAATCGTTCAGTGCCAGTGGCACTAGTGTTACTGGGCTCTTGTGTGGAGGTGGAGGTTGGGAAAGTGTAACTGAACCCTTTTGAGAAGCAAGTGTATATAAACCTGCTAAACCACTACTGCAGCCAGTTCTTGGTGAAGTTCTTATACTCTTCTCGGTGATGGTGGTCTCCTGCGTCCTGGACTGTCCTTATTCCTTTTAGCCTGAGTCAAGTGGTGGCAAGTGAATCCCCAGGGTATTAAGCAGGTAAGCCCCCAGGTAGCCTGACACATGAACGATGTAGGGACAGACCTCTGACGTTACTGGTGGTGGAGTCCCGTTGTCTGGCTGATGTAAAAGTCATATAATGTGGATTGAAGGGGGAGACTCTCTTAATCCCCCTTGAAGTGTCTCTGCTGATCTCAATGGATTTCATATGCTCTGTTGGTTTGGCTGTTTCGTGGTGCTGTTGAGGGTCTCCGGGGTGACCCTTATTCCTCCAGAAGTCGGCATATTATCTACTAATAGCTAGAATATATTGAAGGAATTTATTATAGCATGCAGAATTTGTTGTTATCAATAGATGATTACTAAAATAGTTATTTTACATATGTGATGGTATTATTCACCTTCAATTTTAATAAATGATGTATGATTTCATAAAGCTTCTGATAAGCGATAGTGAATGGGAGTAGCAGGGGCTGGTAAATATGTTTGGAACAGTGTGTGAAAAACGGCATCTGAAGATAAATGCGAGGAAGAGCAAGGTTATGGTCTTTGAAAGGAGTGCAGGGTGAGGTCAGGTTGAACGCTCAGGTTATGGAGAATGTCAGCTCATTTAAGTATTTGGGCAGTGTGTTGAGTAAAGATGGGAGTATGGATGAAGAAGTGCGGGAGATGGTGCAACAGGGGAAGAGGGTTGTAGGAATGCTGAAAGCAGTAACAAGAAATAGGGTGGTCAGCATGGAAGTAAAGACGTCCTTGCATGACAGTGTGGTAATCCCGACATTGACTTACGAGAGTGAAGCATGGACGTTGGCGAAGAGACTCAAACCAAGAGTGAGAGGGGTGGAAATTAGTTGCTTGAGAAGTGCGTGTGGAGTAACAGGGAGGGATAGACAGACGAATGGGGAAGTACAAAGGATCAAGTGTCCAAACAGTGGTTTAGAGTGGCTAAGGGAACATTGGAAAGGGAATTACTGCCCTGGAACTAATGTCCGTGGCAGGATTAGGAAGTTAGTAGGGGACAGAGGGGTTAGTAACTGAAGGGGGGATAAAATAAAGTTATTCATTTACAAACGCAGTCAGTCGCGGGTTTGGTGCGAGATATTTGTCTAGGGGGAGTTTAAATGAATCAACGGTGATGCAGTCTATAACGTTTCGGGGAAACCCATTCCACAAGTTGACAACTCGATTGAAGAAGAAATTCTTAGATTCGTGTGAGTTAAAAGATTTACCAATAATTTTGCAACCGTTTCCCCGCGTGTAATTAGATTGGTCGATAGTGAAGTACTTACTACAGTTCATATTGTCGATGCCTTTGATGATTTTGAACACTTGAATTAAGTCACCTCTTAATCTGCGCTGGGTTAAAGGAAATAGATTTAATTCTCTGACGCTCTTCGTATGGTTTGTTCTTTAGGCTAGGTATCATTTTGGTAACTCTACGTTGAACTCGTTCTAGCTTGTTTATATCTTTTTGGTAATAAGGGCACCAGGATTAAACGCAGTATTCCAGAAGAGGGCGGACTAAGGAATTGTAAAGGGTTAGGATAACTTCTTTGGATTTATGCTCAAATGACCTGCCTATCAAGCCAATTATTTTGTTTGCCTTCTTAACAACTTCTGAACATTGTTGACTCGGTTTTAGGTTACTCGATATTGTTACTCCCAGATCGGTTTCTCTGTTTACATTCTTAAGCTGAGTGCCATTCATCGAATAGTTTGCTTTCTCATTTAGGTATCCGATATGTAGTACTTTACATTTATCCGCATTGAAACTCATTTGCCAAATTTGGGCCCAACATGACAATTTATCTAGATTGTGTTGCATATCGTCAACTTGTTCTTTTGAGAGTACGCTATTTGCAATTTTTGTATCGTCAGCAAATTTTGAGATTGTACAGGTGAGACCCTCATCTATGTCGTTGATGTAAATTAGAAAGAGAATTGGTCCTAGTACCGATCCCTGGGGTACCCCGCTACTTACATTGGTCCATTTAGATGCCTTACCGTTTATGACTACTCTTTGCTTTCTGTCGCTGAGCCAATTTTCTATCCATTTCAACACACCGTCTTGTATTCCATGCGCTTTTAGTTTTAGCAGTAAACGTTTGTGGGGAACTTTGTCAAAGGCCTTTTGAAAATCAAGGTTTATAATATCTACAGCTTACTCTCATCGTAGAGGTTGAGGATATCGTGGAAGAAGTCTAAGAGGTTTGTTAAACAGGAACGTTTTTTACGAAAGCCGTGTTGAGTATCTTTAAGTATGTTATTTTCCTCTAAGTGATTTACGAGTCTGTCTCGTATGACCGTTTCTAGCATTTTACATTCAACTGAGGTTAAGCTAATTGGACGATAGTTACTGGGTAGGGATTTGCTGCCTTTTTTTAATATCGGTGTTACGTTGGCTAGCTTCCACTGATCAGGCATAGTTCCAGACTGCAAGGATTTATTGAATAGTAATGTCAGTGGTTTGGAGAGCTCATCCTTAGCTTCCTTTAGAACTCTAGGCGAGATTGTATCAGGTCCAGGCGTTTTATTTACCTTGAGTTTATCTAAACAATTCAATACTTCTCTCTCTGTAACGGTGATATTGCTTAGAACATCTGAATTATCAATCTGAATCGGCGATGGTGTAGGGATATCACTGAGGTCTTCTGTTGTAAAAACTGATGCAAAGAAGGTATTGAGGGCATTACTCATTTGTACTTCGTCTTTGGTGTATTCTCCATTTTCATCAACTAACGGTCCAACAGTTGAAGTAACTACTTTTTTCTTTCTGATATAACTATAGAATTCTTTCGGGTTTGTTTTACTTTGATTCGCAATATGTAACTCTAAGGTCTTTTTACTTTGCTTAATTAACTTTTTGGCTTTGCGTCGTAGCTCTACAAATTTCACCCGTTCTTCGTCATTTTGTGAGGATTTTAATCTATCATTAGCAAATTTTTTAGCAAGCAGGCAGTTTGAAATATCTTTATTCCACCATTTGGGCTTGTTATTATGGTCTGGACGCCGTATTTTCGATGGTATGCAGTCTTGCACTGCTTTTAGGTAAGTGGTTTCGAATAACTTCCAAGATGTATTTATGTCGTTATTGTTAATTAAAAAGCTCCAGTCAGTTTCTTTAAACATAGCTCTAAGTTTATGGAAGTTTGCTTTCTTGAAATTAGGGACTTTTCGATGCTACTATTTGGTTCGTTACTAGTAAACTTTAAAGTGAAAGTTATCGTACGATGGTCGCTGTTACTGAATTCATCACCAACATTCAAATTCTCTATTAATTCTTCTTTTGTTGCAAGTACAATGTCAAGAACGTTACTACCACGGGTCGGCATTCAAACAAATTGATAAAGCGAACTCTCTTGCAAGTTCGTATACAAGTCATGTCCGGAGTGTGAAGTAAGAGTATCGCCCCACTTGGTCACAGGTAAATTAAAGTCGACAAAAAATACGGTATCTTGTGAGTTACTTACATCTGCAATTTGTTTGTAAATTTCTCGGTCAGTTTGCACTGATTGAGCTGGAGGTCTGTATATTAATGCAAGTATTATTTTTGTACCTTTATTATTCTTTATTAGCACAAAAGATGCGTCGACGTTCACAATTTGAGGTTTTGACAAGAGGGTAGGGTTAAGACTTTCTTTGATATAAAGTAAAACGCCACCTACGAGAGAGGTGTGGTGTGGATGTAGATGTGCTGGAAAGTGTGAAAAGGAACCCCTTGCGAAGGTTCGTCCATGTGGAATGTATGGGAAGAGAATGACTAAGAGAGTGCACGAGACTTAAGTGGAAGGACAGAGAAGGAGAGGTGGACCGAGAGAGAGGTAAAAGGATGGAGTTAAGAAGTACATTATATGCATGAAAGTGGTTCTGGATGGAAGGAGGAGCGTCGGCTGACTGGGGACAGAGGTGCATGGGGGTGATTCATTCGTGGCCAGCCATTTGGGGATCATGATGTATGGCAATAGATAGATAGATAAGATGAATTACGCAAAATGATAGTTAAATCAGTTATAATCTATATTTGTATTAATTTCACAACAACACCAAACACCTCCATTGAAATTAATGAAAGCATATATGTGATCGACCGTGATTCGAACCTGGGTTATCACACACATATTTTTAAGCACTCTAACCATGAGTGTGTTTTTAATCCAGGCGTTTTTTCTTCAATTATATTCCGAATGTTTCTAAATTTGAAAGCACTTGCTTGAAGTAGATTCAGATGTCCAGTTGATAATGATGTTTTGCAATATTTTGCAAATTTCGTATTATCTGATATATCGAAATTATAATATAACATATCCTGTTAGTGAGTGATATCATCCAGCTTATAATTATCTAATTAGGATATATTATAAAATAAGAAACTTACAATTTTTTTTAAAACACCATCGCCATATGGAAAAATGATTCTACTCTATGCAAGTGTTTTCAACTGTAGTACATTTTGGAAGAAAAAAACACACCTAAAATATATAGTGAATAAACAATTGTTGTGCATTATTCAACTTATATTCATCATTATTCGCACATTTGTATCTGTATTGCAAATGCAATTTGTACCAGCATCTTACAGTACATATTTTAGTATTGTTATCTTTGCTCACTACTAAACATAGAGTGTGATAACTATTGTATGGCAGTGTACCAATACGAGACCATTTTCTTTCACTCTGATGTACCAAATAGAAAACGAATATTACTAGGCTTTGATGGTAAACTAAATCAAATAAAAATATCCTCCCAATACGCAACACTGACAACACTCACAACATACACATGAACAATTATACGCTCACACAAAAACAAATACACACCCATACACTTACATCGTTCCTCAGAGTGTGTTGGGGCTTTTACTGAATGTTGAATGAATATACACACCGTCTGGGATCCACACACTTACAATAATATCAATAAGCTAGAGGCCAAACAATACTGCAAGATGGATCACACGTGCTAACATACACATTACATCTGTCACTTTGCGCATTAGACTAGATGTCGGGAATAGGGTAATGATCCCGACAGGTTTTGGTCCAATAGGACATTTGAATTTGGCGGTATCGTATCGCTTGTACGATTTCGGCTGGTTCTTTGTGTATTGTAGTTTATTCTTAAGTTAGGTTAAATATTAACTGTAATGTATAAATATCTACATCAGCTCTAGATGTATTATGAAACCAAGTTATGGGTTATAATTATTATGAGCCGGCAGCCATATGTAATTTCGCGAAGCGATCGGAGGCCGGCCCTTTAGTCTCTCAATCAACACCGTACAGTCAACATCTCCTCCCCCGGCTCTGACTCAACCCACAGTTCACCATGTACTACAAATATTAATTTATAACAACAGTCCTACATCACCAGTCCTCTAAGCTAAGTTCATTGTATCGATATTGTATTATGTGAACATTCCTACATGTCATGCAATTGAACTAGCCGTGTGTGGGGGACTGGATTACACCCATCGACGAATACCTTGTTGGTAAATATATTATAACTATTTGTTGGGATATTTCATGTACCAGTGATATATAATTTAACAGTTATCTAAATTCCCGATAAATATTGGTCCTTCGTGCCCTAAAGCTTCCTTACTGTAGTACCGTTTTGTTTGCTTCCTTGACGCTTGTGGGCTTACAAATGGCTGCCGCCTCGCGCGTTGTTGGCCGCCTGCCATTTCCCTAGTTTAGGTCCAGCTTCTTCCCTCGTGTTTTTTTACCGTCTAGGCGCCGTCTCTATCTTTTTTGGGACTAGTTTCCAGGGTTTTTTTGGGCGTGTGTTCCTTGGCGTTTTTTTGGTGGGTTAGCTGGGCTGGAAATTGGGGTAGGGGTAGTTTCGTCAGTCCCCATTTTGCGCTCTTAGGCTAGGCTAGGCAGTCTAGGCCTGCAGGTGTCTGTGGTGGCTATTCATTCGCTTTGGTGGTGTGCCTGTGGTGTTAGTTGTGTTGTGTCATTGTGGGACTCGTTCTTAATTTTGCTAGTGGGGAGGGTTCTCATGTGACCTTTTATCTTTAAATTTCATAATAGCCTAGGCCTAGTTGCTTAAAGTGGCGGTCATGAGTGTCGGTCTTTGTTAATTCCTAAGCGATTGACAGTTAATAGTCAGACCTCATGATTGTAGCTTAACCAACTAGGCTTACCTATAAAGGGCTTACAATAATTAGTGCTTCACCTTACCCTTTCTTTTAATGGATTTAGTATTTAATTCTTTTGTCTAGTTGGATCATTTCCTTTCGATAGTTTACATTAAGGGGGATGTAAGTATTATGTAATTCTTTTTGAGTAAATTTCTTGAAGTAATGGGGGTTTGCCGCTGTTGATTCCTAAGCGATTAACGGTTTGTAGTCTGACCTCATTGTAGTTTAAGTTGCTTAAAATTAAACCTTAACGATGACAGATTTGAAGAAACTTAAGATTCTTAAGGGAGGGATGAAGGGAAGTTTAAATAGAGGTTTAAGAGATCTTGATGAATTTTTAATAAGTGCCACGGCTGATCAGATAAAAGGTAAATTTGCTACTGTTACTAAATCGCTAGCTACTTATGATAGTTATTCTCAGCAGGTATATGGTTTATTGACAGTTACTGACGATGTGGAAGAAGAAATGTCGGCAGATTTTGAGTACTTTGAGGACGTTAATACAGCCTTAGCCAGACTATCTTCCACCCAAGAATCAACCTCTGTTAAGGATACCGGTACACCAAAGGCGACTGGTTTTAACCTGCCGAAGCTTACTTTGCCTACCTTTTCCGGGGATTCGGCTACCTGGACTGGATTTTGGGATATTTTTGAGTGTTCCATCCATCATCATAAAACACTCACATCCATCCAAAGGTTCACATATCTCCGTGGTCAATTGAAAGGGGAGGCATTGAAGTTAGTCGATGGGTACAAGCTAGAAGCTAAGAGTCTGCAGTGGAGTTGCTGAAGAGAACTTACGGGAGAGTGGAAGTCATCAAGACCGCTTTAATTACCAAATTCTTCACACTAGATCCTCCATCCTATGATGTGGCGGACCTAAAGGAGTACTATGCCTCCTTTGAGAGCCTCCTCCGATCTATGGAGACAATGGCCGTCACCAAGGAGGAGATATTTAGTGTGAATATCTTGAATAAGATACCCTCTCCCTTAAGGGAAATCTTACGACGACAACTAAGCGACTCTCCACTAAACTTGGAAGCATTGGTGCAGGTGTACCAGACTGAAGTCTTCAATATGGAGAGTACTGGACACTACCGACAAGTGGAGATGTCGCCATCTACTGCAGCTTTCCCGGTACAGACTTCTCCTAAACAGAAAAGGCCAATATCATTAGGTTGTAAGTTGTGCAGTGTTCACGGTCATCTGTGGTATCAGTGTCCTAAGTATCCTAAGGCTACACAGAAGATTAGCAAGGCTAAATCGCTTAAGTTATGTACCAGCTGTCTGGCAAGAGACCACTTCAACAGTACCTGCACCAATTCCTACATCAAACCTTGTAAGTATTGCAAGGGGAAACATTGGTTTTCCCTTTGCACCCAGTCTGATCGGCACGACGGCAAAGAAAAGGGGAAAACCCCCAAAGAGTCACATGAGAAAAGTAAGAGCGAGGGTGATAAAGTATCTGCCATGTCCATTGCTTCTCGAGAATGTCAATTGCTTCCTACTATGATGCTGCCAGTAGTGGGGAGTAATAATAATACTATAATGACGCGCACCTTACTTGACCAGTGCTCACAGAGGTCATTCGTTCTGCGGTCATCATTACCCAAGCTCAAGTGTACCAGCAAGGGTCAAGAGAATTTGCGTCTCCATGGTTTCACTGGTGAAATAGATTCCAGTGACTATGATATTGTGGAGATTTCATATGTTTATAGAAAAAAGGTATGTCTCATCAAGGCTGTTGTGGTCGACACACTACCCAGTTTCTATATAGCATCAGAGATTCAACCACATTTGAAATATCTCAGAAGCAAGGGTATAAACTGGCTGATGATCAACTCTCTGCTAACAATGGTATTATGCTACTGGTCGGAGCTGATTATTACTACGACCTGGTTCACCCTGGATATCGGCGGGTAGATAAGCTAATAATGCTCCCCACGATCCAAGGTTATGCCATTTCTGGATCCTATGCCACTTCCTCTCAAGACACACAGGTGGAGGTGGTTACGGTCCTCAAGGTAGCAGTAAGCCCCATAGATAAATATATTAGGCCAAATGTGCCTGATAATACATGTACTGATATAGATAAGCTATGGGACTTGGACAATATTGGAATTGACCCACATGAACTTGATCGTGAGTCCAAGCTAGCGTTAAGCTCGTATGAAGAGACTGTAACGTATGACTCTGGCAGAGGTCAGTATGTGGTAGGGCTCCCTTGGAATGATAACAAGAGTAAATTACCTACTAATTTCCATCTAGCACTTGGTAGGTTACGTGGCCTTCAGAAGCAGTTTGTCAAGGATCCAAGTTATTGCGAGACTTATGCGGCAGTTTTAGCCGAGCAGGTACAACGTGGATTTGTGGAGAGAGTAGATCTCAGTGAGTATGGGGATAACATCCATTACCTTGCTCACCATGGGATTAAAAAGGACAGTTCCACCACTCCTGTTCGTATTGTGTATGACTGCTCTGCTAAATCCAGTGTTCGCTCCTATAGCCTGAATGATTGTCTGTACACGGGTCCGTCCCTGGTCTCTGATCTAGCGCAAATTATGTTGCGCTTCAGATGTCATAAGTTTGCATGGGTCGCCGATATTGAGAAGGCCTTCCTGATGCTTCAACTCCATCGTGAAGACAGGGACTCGACAAGATTTTTATGGCCACGGGACCCAATGGATCTAGATTCAGAGTATCTGGTCTACAGGTTCAGAGTAGTCTTATTCGGGGCGACCTGTTCCCAGTTCCTTCTCAACGCTACTATCTTGCGTCATCTTGAGGAGGCTGGACTAGATCCTGACTTCAAGAATGAGATCAAGCAGGGGATCTATGTGGACAATCTTCAAGGCACCGGAGACAATGAAGATTTATTGCTCAAGAGATGCTGGGAGATCCGTGATATATTTGCCAAGGCTCATTTATACTTAAAAGAATGGGCCACTAATAGTGATCTTTTGAAAGGTCAATTTGCTTCTGACGGTGTAGCTACTGAGAATAGTGAGGTGAAGTTTTTAGGCCACAAATGGGACACTACCACAGATTGTATATCCTTCTGTCACACCCCATGCGGCAGTGAGCTTATGACCAAGCGAAACTGCTTAAGCTTGTCAGCGAGGTTGTTTGATCCCCTAGGTTTTTTGCTGCCTGTTACAATCCGTGCTCGTATGTTTTTACAGCAACTGTGGCGGCTAAAACTAGATTGGGACACGCCCCTCCCGACTGGGTTACAAGATACTTGGCGGTTGATTCGGTCAGACCTTTCCACGTGTTGCAAGGTCCAACTTAATCGTCAGGTTATTAGTGGTCAACAGGTGGATCTACATGCCTTTTCTGATGCTAGTAATAGTGCGTACGGTACTGCCATATACATATGTAATGGTAGTGAAGCGACACTGGCTATAGCGAAGGCTAAAGTAGCCCCTATAAAGGAGATTACAGTTCCTAAATTAGAACTTACTGCATTGCTTCTGTCTGCTCGTCTAATAAAGTTTACACTGGATGCTTATACAGACATACTACAGATTAATAACGTCTATGTCTGGAGCGACAGTCGAATAGCGCTTTCATGGGTACACAGCCAGAAAGTGTTACCTGTTTATGTTTCTAATCGCACTGATGAGATTCATAACTTAGTTCCTACAGCTACATTTCGCTATGTGAGCACCAGGGATAACCCCAGTGACATAATATCCCGGGGGATCTCGGCGCAGCAGTTTATGTCGTCCTCTATTTGGTGGCATGGACCTCCATGGCTTACGTCTCCAACTGAATGGCCTCAGGATTTCAGGGAATCCATATCTGATCCTTCAAGTCGGCCCCAAGATGATGTGTTAAGTAGTTCGAATGTGAGTACTACACATCAGGATAACAAGTTGGTAGAGTGGGAACGTTACGGCAGCTATGATCAAGTAATACGGGTATTTGCATGGATATACCGTTTCATTAACAACATGAGAAGTCGGGCTCACGGGTCTTTCCTTAGTGAAGATTCGAAGCATATCAGACTCCATGAATTTAGATCAGCAGAAGCAAAACTAATATGTTTAGTACAAAAGGAATCTTATCCTACTGAACATCAAATCCTGAGCAAGGAGTCAAAGGCCAAACCCTCAAACTTAATGAGGCAGCTAGGATTATATATGGAAGGAGGCATTATTAAGTGTAGAGGCAGGATACAAAAAGCGGACATTATTGATTCTGCGAAATATCCTGTCCTCCTTAGCTCCTCTCATTTGATTACCAAAATGTTGATTCACCAATGCCATCGGACCTGCCTACATTTTGGCGTAAATTATGTTCTGGCGTATATGCGACAACGTTGGTGGATCCCTAAGATGCGACAAGCAATTAAAGGGATCCACAATAGCTGTACTATCTGTAAAAGATTACAGGGTAAGCCTTACTCCCCAGTTGATCTACCTCCCTTGCCTGAGTTCAGGGTACAAAGGACTGAACCATTTCAGGTAACCGGGGTAGACTACACCGGAGCGATTCATGTTAGAGAATCGCCCGGTAATATCATAAAGGTATATGCCGTCCTATTCACATGTGCGGTAACCAGAGCGATTCATATTGAATTGATTGACGACCTATCCAGTGAGGGGTTTTTGCATACTCTAAGACGCTTTGCAGGTCGCAATGGTTTCCCTCAAATTATTATGAGCGATAATGCGACTTGTTTTGTCGGGGCCTCTAAATATCTCCAGAGTTTAATGGATGACCCGCAGGTTGTGGCTACCCTCACTGGAAAGGGTTGTCAATGGAGATTTATACCAGCACGTGCACCATGGTTCGGGGCGATTTGGGAGAGAACAATCGGTATCGTCAAATCTGCCTTGAAGAAGGTATTAGGAAGGGCACTGGTGACCAGACGGGAGTTGCAAACCATCTTAATAGAGATTGAGATGTTAGTCAACGACAGGCCCTTGACCTATACCTCGGCAGATGTTGCTGACCTCTTACCCATTTCGCCTTCCATGATGACACGTGGACGAACCCTTAATACCTTTCCTAGATCGTCCGTAAATGACGAAGATCTGCATGACCCTACGTTCGGCAATGCTGACGCCACACGTCCGCTTCCAGTATGTAAACAAGGTGTCCGACGATCTATGGAAACGGTGGACCCAAGAATATTTGCTGTCTCTTCGCGAGCGTCACTCTCATAAGATCAAAGGGACGAATCAACGATGGCCTCGTATCGGGGATATCGTCCTGATTCATGATGAGCGTCCTAGGTTATTTTGGAAGCTTGGGAGGATTATCGATTTGTTCCAGGGCATTGATGGTCTTATAAGGGTTGCTAAAATACGAACTTCGACTGGGGTTACTACTCGCCCAGTCGTGAGGTTATATCCCTTGGAGCAGGATGTAGAACTGCCGGATTATCCTGGCGTCTCTACTGATACCCCTCCGCGGGAGAGTGCTGGTGACAGTGCTCCTCAAGGTGGGGCAGCAGATGATGAGAAGGATGATCCTCCTCAGGCTTCAGGTGGCGCTCGTCCCAAAAGGAGGACGGCTATGAGTTCCGTGGATCTTTGGAGATCAAAGATCCAACAAGGTGATCTTTGACTTCGATGTCCTTTTTTTGTTCCTGTATATAATTTTTGGTGGCGGGCAATATGTCGGGAATAGGGTAATGATCCCGACAGGTTTTGGTCCAATAGGACATTTGAATTTGGCGGTATCGTATCGCTTGTACGATTTCGGCTGGTTCTTTGTGTATTGTAGTTTATTCTTAAGTTAGGTTAAATATTAACTGTAATGTATAAATATCTACATCAGCTCTAGATGTATTATGAAACCAAGTTATGGGTTATAATTATTATGAGCCGGCAGCCATATGTAATTTCGCGAAGCGATCGGAGGCCGGCCCTTTAGTCTCTCAATCAACACCGTACAGTCAACATCTCCTCCCCCGGCTCTGACTCAACCCACAGTTCACCATGTACTACAAATATTAATTTATAACAACAGTCCTACATCACCAGTCCTCTAAGCTAAGTTCATTGTATCGATATTGTATTATGTGAACATTCCTACATGTCATGCAATTGAACTAGCCGTGTGTGGGGGACTGGATTACACCCATCGACGAATACCTTGTTGGTAAATATATTATAACTATTTGTTGGGATATTTCATGTACCAGTGATATATAATTTAACAGTTATCTAAATTCCCGATACTAGACTCACTTGCAACACGAAGACAAATACACAGACACAAACATAGTAATATTGTATACAATTATTAACTACTCAGTAGACGTAGACAAAGATATATATTTACACCCTACAAGCAGTTGATCTACGACACCACGCAGCCTCAACTTAAAATATAAAAAATATCAGGCAGGCACTGACATATTTAGACACTCAATTATTCCCCGCAGCATCCAAGTATGGAATCACTGATTCACCTCCCAATGCATGTAGTTAATAGCCCCCCTCTTGATTTTGTCGAACTACAACTAGGATCACCAGTCATTATCGCGCTAATCCAAATCCTTATCCTGATCCTGTTCCTAATCCGTAATCACCCTGTGCAACCCCTGCACATTATGCCGCCCGAGAGTGGCCCCCTGCATGTCCCACTACATAAATATAAACATACTGTACAATTAGAGAGACCTCCCAATACTCTTAACACACGCATGCGGCGAACAATCTCCTGTATAAGATCTGTCGCTCTATATGATCAAATGTATGAGTGCAATATTAACTTGATTGCATAGAGAGTGTAGTTAATTATAAACCATTATTGTAATCATTATTAACTACTGCATCACAAATTACACTGCTCTTCCATACATAAGATCATGTGGTAGAACAGAACTCATGTAAGAGCTTTTACATGCTCCACACACTATTACTCACCCCTTCAGAAACAACGTTCCCCATAGTGGTGGGACTTGTACACTAAAAGGTGATTACAAATAGAAATAAATATCTCAATGGCTCTGGTACCACTGAGAAGGTATTGGTTTATAATATGAATTGGTACGATATCTACAGACTGTAATTGTATGTTTTTAATATTACTAACTAGACATAATAGGATTTTGACATGGTTTTCCTAGGGAGGTTGATGCGAATCATTCAATTAGGTATAATTATTTCCGTCTCAAACCGCTAGTTATCAAACTCGAGTTGCTTTCCCCTTGATGGGCTTAGCCTAGCTTATATCTAATATACTCTAGTTTACCGTATATGATAAAGCTCACAAAAACGTTGACATAACTAAAACAAATATCATAAAGGATTGAATGTTGTCACTCTCTATGCACTCCATTATCTCCTTTAGTCTCATGCATTCAAATTAATGAGTCATATAATACTTGTACACCGATTTACTTCACAACTTGGCTTTAAATACTCAAAGATTCAAATGGGTGTGCAGGTATTTTGCTATGATAAAATACAGATGTATGTGAATTTGTGTTGTGTTTTTGTGTTCATTGTTTTCTGTTGTGTTGTGTTGTCCCTATTCGGGCTGTCTCGAATCGGCCACCCTCAGAAAAGAAAAAAAATAACACAAATATATATACTGTATATGAATAGAACAATGGGGATTGGGCCAGAGTAAATAGATAGATAGTTAGATATATAATGCAGATAATATAATTGTGTATGTTACAAAATGATTTGACATATTATAGCCCACATTGGACTTGTTAGAAACCGTTTGACATGGAATCATAATTCTAGTCCTTACCATTGCCTCTTAAGGGGAGTTTCTTAACTTGTTCTCTAAACCTCCATCAAGCTTAAAATTAGATCCCCTAGACCCACTTTCTAGATAAATTTGTTGTCCTAGCCGAAGGCCGGGTCATCTTAAATTACAGGCTCGCTATCGCTCGCCAGGAAAAAAATCCACACCTAAATCGCACTAAATGTCTTAAAATAGACAGAAATGGGGCACAAGTTCTTAAAATCGCCAAACTAATGGGACGAACGTCTTAAGATCTCAAAAAGCAATGGGGTTAAACATGAGGGAGAAAGAGGTCCAACAAATATCCCTCAAGTGGAAATCTCTCCTTAACCCCCGTCGTCTCTTGTTATTCCTAATATTTTCCACATACGCTTTAACGAATTCATATTTATCAAGGGAGAAGATATTTTTTGTTTTTCCTATGTGAGTGAGGGAGACAAAAGGCAGAACTACCTTTAGCGAGTGCCTCCCCCAGAGTTGAAAGAATAACAGGGTCAAAATCAAGGGACGTTCTAGCCAAAATGCCTGGACACACGGAGTATGAAACAATTTAAGTCATAGGAAGAGGGAAAGACTGATTCTGGGAGATAGTTCCAGAGTTCAGCTGTTGAATAGAAGCAGGATTGGGAGTATCGTTTCACTCTTGAGTTGGAGAGTTGCACTTAGTTGAATGTTAGTTCACAAACTTCCAGGATCTCCTAATATGTCTTATAAATCACATCTGTTTGTATGTGATGGACAAGAAATATTAAGTCAGCCACATTATCTTGAAAACTACATTAAAAAAGAAAGTATTAGTGAATATTTATTGGTTCAAAGTATCAGACACCACTCACTGATAAGGACAAGGACCATGCTGTGTGTATACTGTATACGGTATTATTCAAAGCAATTAACTTAACTACTAGTTATCCATGTAAATATGCAATACATTGGTCATATCAATTTATGATATTTTGTGTAAAATGTAAATCACCATGATATTTTGTTGGTTTGGATAAATATTAAGATTGTATTATTATTGCGACACTGTCCATGGTTTTATGTAAGTGTTGAAATATTAACTAGTTGTATATACAGTAGTTATGAAACAATATAGCTGTTGTCGGCTTTAATAGGTATGTATATACATATATACTGTTACGCTGGCCAGCTTGCCAGAATGTGCTCGTACTCGCTAGCGCTCGCCAGGGCAGTGGAATGGGCTATAATAATTGTAGAACGATGTTCTTTCTTTCCTAGTATTCATGTAGTCACAGCCAGATCAGTGGTGGTCTTTATTCTTGTCTGTGACACATGGAAGTATTTTATATTAGTGACAGAGTATAAGATGTATAGTGTGAAGTTAAGGAGAGAGAGAATGAAGGAGGCAGCGTGGGGGTATTATGTGCGTGTGTATGTACGTCTCCCTCGCTCGGGTGGAGGTTCCCACGATCCTGATTGGCCGGCGGGCGTGGCTGCGTCATAGGACGCTTGCTCTTCATGACGTAGTGGTCTGTGATTGGGTACCGCTGTCCTAGTGTTGGTGCTGCGGGGGTCCCTGCCCGCGTGTCTCCTTAGAGCTTGGCATAGCGTGCTAGGTACTAGATGTCCCTTGCAATCTGTCCCCCAATCTAACCCCCTATACTACTCTTTCTCTTTCTGAACTTCTTCTTTTCCATTACTTCTCACCTTTATTCAATTACTTATCCCTTCTGGTTCTGCATACGACTTCCATAGTCGGCCAGTCGTATTACCAGCACCAGCTCTCACATTTATGTTTTGCACTAGCTTTAGGGATTATTAGTCATAGTCACATGAGTCATATTATCATTGGGTTGCTTCTAATTATTAAGTTGTTCTTTGTTGCTATTTAATGCTAGACAGTGGAAGGTATCTTTAGTCGTTGTCTGAGTTATGTGTATGGCGAGTCAAAGCCTATACGACTTCGACGGAGCTAGGTGCCTGTAACCTTTGTGCATATTTTTCCTTTGCGAGTGTAGCAGTATACGAGCGAAGGGCTTTTGCCTACTCTTGCTCGTATGCTCGCTACCTCTTTGTGTTGACCTTTGTGGAGCGCCAGGGAAAGACCAGATACTTGAGATCTGGACTTACCAAGAGAGCCTCCAAGTCAATTAACGTAACATAAGGGAAATCTGTTCAAGGGGAGACAGTAGGCTACGAGCATGCTTGCGCTCTGCCTAGCCTCCTGGTATCTTTTGTGCCGCTGCTAGACTTTATTAGTAATTAAGAAAGCATTGTGTTTATTAACTTTATCTGTGTATGCTTTATGAATTCACGTATTATTTTAGCCTAGGTTGATGCTTGGCGCACAACCCAGCATGGCTGTTACTTTGGCTAAGGAAGTACTGTTTTGAGTGGCTATTATTAGTGCTGTCACAGAGTTGTTGCACTCCCTTGTTATATATATGTATCCTACTTATTGGTGTATTTAAGATACATGCTTTGGTGTCCTGCCCCTGCATTATGTCTGTTCTATATTAACGAGCATCTTAGAGCATCAGACGTTTCCAGAAGATTCCATATCTGATTGCTGTAGGACTAGACTACCAGTGTTTTCATAGAGCATTGTAGAGTTTAGTGTTGAGTACAGACTCACACTAAAGTTAACGTAAGCATATATTTCTTTATTAAATCTTGTTATAGTTTATTCAAGCATTGTTATTACTTAAGAGCATTTTATAAACGTAAAGTACTCCTGTTGTGAGTAGGCTTTGCCGTCACCGGAAAGCCTTTGTAGAAGTGCACTAAAACCCAGTTAATTGATACCCCGTTATCCAGGAGATTAACTCTGGAGGGTTTAAGTGTTTTGTTCACCAGCGTAATAGTTCGAGGGTTTGGAATTAGCGTACCGTTGTTGCAGATATAGCCTATCTTCTAGTCCAATATTGAGTGCCCTTGTTTATTTCGTAGTGCCGGTCGTAACAAATGGCGACCTTAGGCCAGAATATAGTGAACTGAATATTGCATTTTTTTTTTGGAGAAATCTTATTGCCATTTGGGGTTGAATTCATTTCTCGCATTATTGGCAGTGGACATTGTTTTGAGGATATATAGAACTTGTTGGAGTTTATTGGTGACCTAGTATTGCACTCAAGAACATCTTCGAATATTTTTGTGAATAAAGCTACGCGAGAGTTTGGCTACTTTTGTCTTGACTTGCGAATTTTTTTGTTGACTCTATCATGTCACTGGACGGGTCTGAACATAGTGAGGGCACAGTGCGAGAGACAGGCGAGGAGGTGGAGAAGGTGGAGTTGTCTAGCGGCGCTCGGGTGGTGAACAGTGAGGAGGATGCTCGAATTTTTTTGGAGGAGCCTGTGTTGGCGGATCGGGTGTCGGGGCTAGACCTGTACGGACTGCAGTGTGTAGCCACGGTCTTAGGGTTGTCCGGTACTAGCAGGTTGTCGAGAGGTGAGCTGGTTACCTGGGTGCTCGGTGGGGTGCATGGGGCTTCGGGTGGAGCGGGAGCTGGGGCACCTGTCCAGCCCCCATTCCACTCGACTCCTATCATGGCGCCCCCTCGGGCTCCGGAGCCGGGTACGTTCCCGCAGGCCGATGCCCGTTGGTGGTTGGGTATGCCTCTAGGTGGCTCACGGGGTGGGTCCCCGATAGTAGCACCCCCTCCTCAAGGTTTGTCTGCCAAGATGTTGTTTCAGCTCGAACTCGCCAAACTCGAAAAGCGAAAGCATTAAGCTGAGCTCGAGCAGCGGCAGCGAGAAGCTGAGCTCAAGCAGCGAGAGGTTGAGCTTAGGTATGAGTCTGAAAGATATTGTGCCGATGTTGATTTAGAGAAGACTCGTGTAGAGGTGACAAGGAACCGGGTCGTCCAGGTGGGTCGAGCCCATGACCAGTCCCTGTCGCATCTACTAAAGTTGGTTCCAGTTTTTGATGAGTTAGGAGTTACCGAATTTGTTCTCCGGTTCGAGAAAAAGTGTCTGGAGCACCAATGGCCCGAGGAGAAGTGGGCAGCCCTTGTTTCGTCACGTTTGACGGGGAAAGCACTCAAGGCGTATGATGCTTTGCCCCTAGATTCCTGTGTGAATTACGAGGCGTTAAAAGAGGCTGTCCTGAGGGCACATGAGTTACAGCCAGAGACCTATAGGCTGAAATTTAGGGCTGTTCCAAAAAGAAAGGAGAGTACTTTCCAGGAACACGCTAGAGAGCTGTCAGATGCATTTGAAAATTGGTTAAGATCAGAGAAGGCAACTACTTTTGAGGCAGTGAAGCAACTAGTATTGTTAGAGCAATTTTTTAAATGTACTGGCAGTGACTTGACTCTTAACCTGAAAGAAAAGCAACCTAAAACTCTGCAGGAGGCGGCTAAGATGGCTGACCTCAGGATGTCATTGATTCGTGGGTACGGGTCTGCACAGAGAGCTGAGGCAGGTAACAAGGGGCGTACCACTCCACCCCCCCCCCGAATTAATGACACAAATAGTTATCCATTTAAGAGTACTGTTGCCAATTACGAACCCAAGTCGAAACCCTTCCCGTTAATGAGAGTCCAGGGCCCTTCCTCACCTCAGAGGAAGTTCATGAGTGAAGTGGAATGTTTCAAGTGTCATAAGTGGCATATTGCGCGCTCATGTCCGAGCACACCGCCTACAGCAGTGGTGTCACTAGTGAGCAACATTGGCGTGTCTTTGAGGTCTGCCGCGTTTACCCGGGGTAAACAGTCGGTTGCGAAGTCATCGCCGGTGCAGAAGCAGCAGGAGGGCTCGTCACCCGTCCAAGATGTTTTTTGTGGTCATAGGGGGCACGGCACTGTGAGGTGGGCTGGTGTGGAGCATAGGCTTGAGTTGTTGCGCGATACGGGCGCTTCACAGACACTTGTCAAGAATTTCACTGCCAAGCCTATTAACGCGGCTCGGGTTGTGGTGGTTCAAGGCATCAATGCTACGCAGTCTTACCCGCTGGTCAGAATGGAGCTTGAGGTGGACGGTGTGACACGGGAGTTGGATGTGGGTGTGGTGGAGAAATTGCCAGTTGAGGGGATCGACCTCCTTCTCGGCAACGACTTTGCGGTGCCCACTTCCGAGGTTCCACCCTTAGTCGTTGCCAAGAGGGCGGCCGACACGAGTAGGGAGAGGCAAGCGAGGCTCGAGAGATCTCAGTCCGCTCAGGTGTCACAGCCTAATACCCAAGTTTTAGACCAGCGGAGGAAGGGTCGGAAGGAGAAAATCGAGGCTGGTCGGGTTGAGAGTTTGGATCCAGCGACACTCCTTGGTGACTCGGTACTTGACCCAAAAGTGAGCTCCGGAGTGGCCCCAGAACCTGTCCCCCCTAGTGACATGGTAGGGTGTAATGGCACTCCGTGACAGATTAGTTCCCGGGAGCAACCAGAAGATCTTACTATTGAGAGTTGTGGGAACGGGGCTATTGAACTCGACGAGGACGGGGAAGCATGTCATGTGAACCTGTCGAAGGAGTTTGTGAGGCAACCACCAGAGCAGCCTACTGTCTCTATGTTGGTCTGCAGCGGCCAAGGTGGAGAAGGAGAGGGGGGCAGTGAGGCGCAGGTGGTGAAGAGTTGGGATTGTCATGTCTCGGCGGAGCAGTGGGCGGGGGACACGAGCCAGGTGGCTGTGGAAGCGCTAGAGCACCTGCCTGAGCAGCAGTGTGCAGCGCTCCAGCACCCGCTCGGTTCATACCCCACTGTTTGTGCCGAGCACCCAGGCCTCACAACTCATGCGGTGCACAATGTTCCGCTGACAGGTCACTTGAGTGTGAGTAGACCGTTGGCCTCGTTGTTTCAGTGGTTCAAGGTGGGCGACGAGGCTTTGGCATGGTTGTCAGGTCAGGGTCGACCCATGGCTGCTAAGGGTGGTGGTCAGAACCAGGACATTGAGAAGATTGGTGAGGTTGGCTGTGGAGTGGATGCGCCCGGTCGTTGCATAGCTTCCCAATGCTGCTCTAGTAATATGCAACAGCCCTACCATAGACCGACTGTATCTGGCCATGTCGCTGAAGGCGGTGATGCTGCGCAGGCAGATGTAGTCGCAAGGAATGCGGGGGTGCGCATGTACGGTATCGGCGGGGAAGCCTTAGCAATTATGAACTATGGGAGTGACTGCACAGGTGGTACAGATTGTCCCTCTCATGACCTGGCTGTTCTAGGGACAAAGGTGGAGAAGGAGGGAGACTATAGTGTAGAAACTGTGGTCTCGGCTGGGTTGTGGGAGGGCAATGAGCATGTTGTTCGTCGAGATAAGTTGCAACCTCTTGTTCCTAAGCGTCAAGAGAAGTTGTTTACTAGGCTGTGGCAGTACATCCGCATGTTTGTTCATTCTCCAGGCCTGATGTACGGGGTAGAATCCGACATGGAGGCTGGAGACAGTGCAAGGCTCAAGTTGGCTCCCTACCGTATAAATCCTGCTCGACAGCCTGTTGTGAAAGCAGAGCTGGACTACGTGTTGACGAAGGGTCTGAGGGATGAGGGATATCGTGAGTGGTCGTTGCCTGTAACTTTGCAACCTGTGTTAAGTGGCAAGATCCGTGTGTGTGTTGATTGCAAGAGTGTGTGTGTATTATCCCTGACAGACGCCTATACCTTACTCAGAGTTGACGACCCCATAGACCGCATCGGGGCTGCATCGCTTATCACGAAGGTAGAACTAGTGAAAGGTTATTGGTAGGTCCCGTTGCCGGAAAGAGCGAAGAGAAGTGCCAGTCTTGTGATGGACTGGGCAGAGTATCAGTGTCAGGTGTTGAGATGCTGCCGGAACACAAGTTGGATGTGTGGCATGTTAAGGGCGCTGATAATGTTGTGGCTGATTGTTTGTCACAGGAGGATACGCTTCAAGGAGTACCCTCGCCATTCAGTCAGTGTGTGTTTGAGAGTGGAGAAAAATTAGGCTTGCCCCTGTAGTGCAAAGCCGCCAAAAACACTATTAAAAATAATACAAAAACCTCACATAAAAATTCTTCCTTTTGATAGTATATAAGTGCAGTATGTTACAGCAAGAATCTAAGACATGCTGAGTTTTTGTCTTAGTAGGCTAGGCTTGTTGAAGCTTGCTCGTTGAGCGTAATATTGTTAAGTGATACTATTCTTTTGGGGAAGTGTTGTGTAGATTTTTTTGTATATAATAAAGTGTTTTATGTTGTGATTGTGCCTTGTTTTCACAACTTGGGGGAGTAGCTAGGTGAGGCGGGGGTTATGAGCATTCTGTCTGGTCAGATGTGGCGTTTACCCGAGGTTAAAACGTCCCACATCTTGGGCGGGGTGTTACGCTGGCCAGCTTGCCAGAATGTGCTCGTACTCGCTAGCGCTCGCCAGGGCAGTGGAATGGGCTATAATAATTGTAGAACGATGTTCTTTCTTTCCTAGTATTCATGTAGTCACAGCCAGATCAGTGGTGGTCTTTATTCTTGTCTGTGACACATGGAAGTATTTTATATTAGTGATAGAGTATAAGATGTATAGTATGAAGTTAAGGAGAGAGAGAATGAAGGAGGCAGCGTGGGGGTATTATGTGCGTGTGTATGTACGTGTGTCTCCCTCGCTCGGGTGGAGGTTCCCACGATCCTGATTGGCCGGCAGGCCTGGCTGCGTCATAGGACGCTTGCTCTTCATGACGTAGTGGTCTGTGATTGGGTGCCACTGTCCTAGTGTTGGTGCTGCGGGGGTCCCTGCCCGTGTGTCTCCTTAGAGCTTGGCATAGCGTGCTAGGTACTAGATGTCCCTTGCAATCTGTCCCCCAATCTAACCCCCTATACTACTCTTTCTCTTTCTGAACTTCTTCTTTTCCATTACTTCTCACCTTTATTTAATTACTTATCCCTTCTGGTTCTGCATACGACTTCCATAGTCGGCCAGTCGTATTACCAGCACCAGCTCTCACATTTATGTTTTGCACTAGCTTTAGGGATTATTAGTCATAGTCACATGAGTCATATTATCATTGGGTTGCTTCTAATTATTAAGTTGTTCTTTGTTGCTATTTAATGCTAGACAGTGGAAGGTATCTTTAGTCGTTGTCTGAGTTATGTGTATGGCGAGTCAAAGCCTATACGACTTCGACGGAGCTAGGTGCCTGTAACCTTTGGGCATATTTTTTCTTTGCGAGTGTAGCAGTATACGAGCGAAGGGCTTTTGCCTACTCTTGCTCGTATGCTCGCTACCTCTTTGTGTTGACCTTTGTGGAGCGCCAGGGAAAGACCAGATACTTGAGATCTGGACTTACCAAGAGAGCCTCCAAGTCAATTAACGTAACATAAGAGAAATCTGTTCAAGGGGAGACAGTAGGCTACGAGCATGCTTGCGCTCTGCCTAGCCTCCTGGTATCTTTTGTGCCGCTGCTAGACTTTATTAGTAATTAAGACAGCATTGTGTTTATTAACTTTATCTGTGTATGCTTTATGAATTCACGTATTATTTTAGCCTAGGTTGATGCTTGGCGCACAACCCACTATGGCTGTTACTTTGGCTAAGGAAGTACTGTTTTGAGTGGCTATTATTAAGGCTGTCACATAGTTGTTGCACTCCCTTGTTATATAATATGTATCCTAGTTATTGGTGTATTTAAGATGCACGCTTTGGTGTCCTGGCCCTGCATTATGTCTGTTCTATATTAACGAGCATCTTAGAGCATCAGACGTTTCAAGAAGATTCCATATCTGATTGCTGTAGGACTAGACTACCAGTGTTTTTATAGAGCATTGAAGAGTTTAGTGTTGAGTACAGACTCACACTAAAGTTAACGTAAGCATATATTTCTTTATTAAATTTTATTTATTATTTCTTGGGCATTTATGGACTTGGAAAAAGCGTATGATCGTGTGGACCGTGAAGCAATGTGCAAGGTGTTAAGGATTTATGAAATAGGAGGAAATTAGTTAGAAGCAGTTAAGAGTTTTTATGAAGGGAGCAGAGCATGTGTGAGAGTAGGAAATGGTGAGTTGAGTGAATGGTTTGAGGTAAAGGTTGGTTTGCGACAGGGTTGTGTAATGTCACCATGGCTGTTTAATATGTTTATGGATGTTGTGGTGAGGGAGGTGAAAAGGAGAACTATGGGAAGAGGATTGGGTTTAGTAGGGAAGAATGGTAGAGATTGGGAGTTGAATCAGTTGCTGTTCGCTGATGACACAGCATTGGTGGCGGATTCTGATGAGAAACTGCAGCGGGTAGTCAAAGAGTTTGGTGTGGTTTGTGGAAGGAGGAAACTGAAGGTGAACGTCAATAAAAGTAAAGTAATGGTGTGTAATAGGGGAGAGCATAGGGTGAATCTAGATGTGAGGCTGGATGGGGAAATATTGGAACAAGTAGAGTGTTTTAAATATCTAGGAGGAATGATAAGCAGGAGTGGAGGTATGGAAGTGGAGGTAAAACAGAGAGTGTGTGAAGGAAGGAAGGTTTTCGGAGCAATGGGAAGTATGTGGAAGACGAGAAATCTCGGAGTGAAAGTAAAAAGTGCACTGTATCAAGGAATTGTTGTGCCAACAGTGATGTATGGGGCTGAGACATGGGCTCTGAAGAAAAAGGAGAAAAGAGGGCTGGATGTGATGGAGATGAGCTGCTTGAGAAGTATGTGTGGAGTTACTCGTAGAGACAGATTGAGGAATGAAGAGATACGTAGGAGAGTGGGGCAGCAGGAACATTTGTCAGCCAGAGTGGACAGAAGGGTGCTGAGCGGGTATGGTCATGTTGAACGAATGGGAGATGAAAGGCTTACAAAGAGTATATGTGAGTCAGGTACAAGGGGAGATAGAAGGGCAGGAAGACCCCCATTGAGATGGAGAGACTGTGTAAGAAAGGCTTTGGATGATAGAGGAATGACTATGGATCAGGCAGGGGAAGTGGTGGTGGACAGGAGTGAATGGAGAATGCTTGTGAATAGTTGAGTGAACATGTGGTCATTTGGAGTAAGGGGTCGGGCGCAAGTTGGACTAGATAATAGTCCATCAGGCGCCTGGCCCGGGGAGACGATTAATATGAAGGGTGCGCCTGGAAGTGTGGTGGGAGGGCTTATGGCTTTGGCTCCTCTGCATGTCTGCCTGCCGAGATCGGAACCTCTCCGGGTGGTTGGGGGCCGGGGGAGTGCTGGAGCGACCTTGGTGACCCCGGTCTCTGGGTTTTCTCCTGGGTGACCCTGGATGTGTGTGAGTTTAATAATAATAATAATCTTCTGGTTACTTATATAGCGCCCGTATCTCCTCCTTCGAGGATTCACAAGCGCTTGGCTTTCTTTAGTCTACCAGAGACCATTACCCATCCCCCTTGCTCATGGGGAGATGGTAACCGCCGGCTATATCCCAGAAAAACTTTTCAATCTGAGCGGGGATTGAACGCGAGACCTCGAGATGGGAATCAGGCACGCTGTCAACTGAGCCAGCCGGACGGCTGGCTCAGTTGACAGCGTGCTTTTTATCTGTGTTTATTTGTTGTTTTATGTTGTTTTTGTGTTTTCCCTGTTCTTGCTCTGTCTTGAGTCGGCTACCCCCAAAATGGGGATTGGGCCTGAGCATATAGATAGATAGATAGATAGAAATCTTGTTATAGTTTATTCAAGCATTGTTATTACTTAAGAGCATTTTATTAACGTAAAGTATTCCTGTTGTGAGTAGGCTTTGCCGTCACCGGAAAGCCTTTGTAGAAGTGCACTAAAACCCAGTTAATTGATACCCCGTTATCCAGGAGATTAACTCTGGAGGGTTTAAGTGTTTTGTTCACCGGCGTAATAGTTCGAGGGTTTGGAATTAGCGTACCGTTGTTGCAGATATAGCCTATCATCTAGTCCAATATTGAGTGCCCTTGTTTATTTCGTAGTGCCAGTCGTAACAATACATATATATGTTAGTAAAACCAGGTAATACATTTTCTTTAATGCATACAAGGTTAAAAGAAGTAGCAATATCAGCATTCAATATTTTATTGTTCAGCGTTTCAAGATTTCTGATTAATTTTCGTTGGGGTTCAGTCAGCAGGTGGAGGAGTTTAGCAAAATACATGGTGATTCGACGTTTCGCTAGTCATCTAGCATCTTCAAAAGAATGATTAACATGTTCAAAATTACGGGTATATATACAGAAGTGTGGATCGGGGGGCGAGGAGAGGGCGGGGCTACTATCTCCCATTGGTTGAGGGTATCCTATGTGCGAGTCGCGCACTGCTTCTTGTTTGTGGTTGGCTAGGGGTGGGCGAAGTCATCGGTGAATGGCTGTTAGACGTCCCGGGAGTAGAGACTTGCGTACCTGGATGCGTGGAAGCAGGAAATGTTGAAGGGAGGTGGGAGGCGGGCGAAGTCATTGCTGATTGGCTGCTAGACGTCCTGGGGGTAGTTGCTTGTGTTACTGGATGCGTGGCAGCAGGGGGTGAAGAATGTGGGTGAGGGACGGGGGCCGTGGTGGGGTAGTGCCGATTGCCTGACGGTAATATTTGTAAGTCAAGTGTTTGGTTGTTTATGCTGGGGTTTAAGGCTTGAATATAGAGGGCTTCAAGAATAGGGAGTCTTCTGGGATAATTTTCTTTGTCAATTATGGAGGTGTGTTTATTTAAATCGTAGCGGGTAAGGGGAGGGGTGATTGGGGGAGAGATAATGGTCTTTAATGGCTCCTGGCTGAAGGTGAAGAGTTAGCCACTGGATAGACGAGTCTGAGTCATACCAATATAGAAATGAGGCCCACAGTCCTCATAGTTACAAGTAAGCTGGTATATCACATGGTCGTCGTTCATCGGGCTCTTAGTCTTGGTGGAAGCAGGTCTGTTACGGAGAACAAGGTTGGAGGTCTTGGGAGATTTATAGTAGATGTTTAATTTAAATTTGGTGTCAGGGTTGGTGGGGATGACATGTTTGTTGATTATTTATTTCATGACAGACTCGTCGGTTTTGTGGTCAGAGGACATGTAGTTACGGTAGAAGATCTTGATGTCGTCTGAGGGGTTTGTGTTAGGAGGATTTTGAGAGTACCATTTCTCAAGGTGGTGGTTAATGGTGCTGGAGACATCAGAATTAGAGAAATGGTACTCTCAAAATTCTCCTAACACAAACCCCTCCGACGAAATCAAGGTTCTAGGTAAAGAGCGATTATATAAATGGATTGATCACGGAATATACTGGGGCTTCAACTCACAAATAATAAATCAACATACACGTAGTCAGTAAATCTGAGAGCGTGGGGGCCTGAATATATGTTAGTAACACTGATATGTAACGTATGCGGAAGTTATGAATTAATAACAGTCTTGAACAAGGATCTAGGATTAAAGGCAAAATTAACACAGAATAACACAGGTTCAGAAGGATGAAACTATTTAGCAAGTACGTGATCTAGGGCACAGATCACAATTAAATCAGGGCACAACACGGTTCACATATTTACATAATCATTACCTCACAACAATAATCAACAAAGAGAGACACAGAAACACTTACTTAAGTATTTGGGAGGGCAGGGGACGAGAGTACTGGTCTGGCCGGCGTAGAGGGTAGTGACCAATCTTGCACGGCTGGTTACCTCCTCGAGCAGGGGTCCTGGGTTTAGGCCTGTTTACGTAGTTCGAACAGGGGTCCTAAGTCTAGGCCTATGTACGTAGCTCGAGCAGAGGTCCTCGGTTCAGGGCGCTAGGCAGCAGACGGGTAGCCCTTCAGTAATCCGGTAGGTGCTACGTCAGGAGGCACTCTCGAGGGGCAGGGGGGTGGAGGCTGAGGCAGACCGAAACACTTTCCTAAAAGCCCGAGCCCGAAGGTGTAAGACTGAGAGGGAGGTGATGGTTTGCATACTTTCCTCAGGTTTTCCTGAGGTCCTATGCAAATGTATCCTTGATTCAGGTGTCAATGAACTCGGGGAAAAAGGGGTATTGAGGAAAGAGGAAAAGTGGTTGTTGTGAGGTACCTATACATTCTAGCCTTGGAGCTCAGGTATTATAACAATGTTCATAGGGGCAACTGGAAGGTCCAGGGTTGCTGTGAAAAATGGAAAACACTTAAGGCTAAATATGCAACAACTGTCTTGCAGGTCTTCTAATTATCCTAGACCATATATATAGAGGATTTTGTCTGTATCCTCGGGGGCATGGACTTGTCAGGCATGGTCAGGTCCATTGGTCCCTGTAATATTCGGGGCGCTGGTGAGTAGATTGCATAAGGGAGTATTCATTATACTCCAAATCTGGCAGAACAATACAGGGAGCGTCACTCCTAGTGGAGGCTATGTAAAAGGAGGGTTCTAATTGGTGGTCCCAGGGCGGTTGTGGTTGGCTGAGGAACACGGCTTGTGACTGGCTGAGAGAGCACTCCATTCTCTTGGAGGGCTGCTGGCGTGAGAGAGAACTGTGGGGTGGACGGCTGGGCATGGCCAACTCAGGTAGATGCCGGTGTACTCGGAGGGGGGACTCCGGTAAATGTCCTTGTTGTCTGTCCTGGGGTTTTGAGGTGGCCTGTGTGGTTATGCTGGCCACTCGGTTCCACAATATAATGATTTCCTGAGACTAATTGACTAATTATTATGAACATTATTGTTCCCTAGCCATATCAGTTTTGTCTATTGTATAACCTACATATATTCTTATTGCAATGTTTTATCTGTCGGTTAGCTATTTATGTTCATATTAAAACATTAACTTGTGAACCCCTTTACTAGTTTATGGTTACTTTTTCTGATATTAATACCATATGGTTTATATATAATTCAATTTGTTCTTTTCCCACAATCAGGAAATATATATAATGTATCATATGTAAACACCATCGCTTGCCTGTAGATCCAAATTGAAACACTGCCGACTACATTCATCCAATAAATCCTCCCTTGTGTTACTCCAGGTCATTCGCTCTCCCTTCCCTGCATTCATATTTATATTGACGTAGCCCACCATATACACGCCCAGGCAGTATATTGAAATATGGACATGCGAGGGAATTTAATTGAATTTAAAGGGGTAGTGCTTGGTTTTTGGTCTATATATTTAGTTATTAATTTGTGTTTTAGTTTCCTCGCTAGACCTCCATCAAGCTTAGAAAAAAAAAAACCTAGACCAGTACCTTTCTAGATACGTTTGTACATTTTTCAGTAGAAACATGTCTCGGCCGAAGGCCGATTCCTTCTAAAATTAGAGACTGGCTGTCGCTCGCCAGGAAAACAATCAACACCTACAGGGCAAGAAAGATTTTAATAATGACAACAAATTAGGCGAAAGGTCTCAAAATCACCAAACTAATGGAACTAACACTAATATGCTAAAGATGAGGGAGCAGGGGATCCAGAAAAATACAAGCATTACCCCCTAAACGTCGTGTGCAGTGTGAAGCCAGCTCGCTCCCGTGCTTCACTGTCTCACCCGCTACACTCGGACCCTCACTCTTACACACACACACACACAACGCCACCTGTTGAGCAGATAACTCGCCAGGCATTGTGCCCCTATAGCATATTTTGAATATGGGAATAGTCATACAGTGCTATTTAATCAGGGAACAATGAGGGTATTTTATTGGCGTTTCGGTGGGCTTTGTGGTAATGCACTGATACTAGGTACAGCACAAATTCCATCCCAATAATATCTTCCCAGGATTTGAACCCGGGACCATTGGACTACCAGTCCAGTGGCATGACCACTCCACCACACCTCCCCTCAAGCACTGTACTTTTCGATGCACACTTTCTTATTGTCTCAAAGAAGCGAGACCGCTTTCATTCCCCCACCCCCCCCCTCCCCTCCACCCCCCAAACAATCGTCCAATTGCCATCACATCTTGTATATCTAAAGTTTCAGAATCGATTCTGAATATAAATCTAAGCAGCAACGTAAATCTCTCACAAGTCATGAACTTATTGAAAACTGGGGTGGCGATGAGGGCGTCCTGTTTCCAGTAATGTTGAAGCACATGCTTCTTCACAAGAGGCATGAGCATCAACAGGGCAAAGAACGTCATGAATTCTTCAACAGTCGTATCAACCCAGACTCGTATTCTCGCCCTTGGAGATATCACATCTATTCTTTCCTTCACCCACCTGTAGTAGGCGTTGGTTCGGGCAACAATGAACGGCATGATCTGCAAGTCAAAGAATGCAAGGAAGAAATCCATTTCGCTTGCATCATCACCACAGGGCCAATCTGCCGTTGAACCAGATTGATTTGCATCAAACTGGTGCAAGTCAGGTACTAAATCGGCCCCATCGAACCATGCAAACGTATGAATGTTTGCAGCATGGACCGGTATGTCGTCGTCATCCTCGGCAGCGCCACCTTCAGATAACTCACTGTCATGGTTATGGTAGAGTATGCCATCATCGCCCTTCTCTGACGACGAACGCCCCTCCTCATGCTCAGCATCTGGCTCCGACTTGACCCAGCCATACGTCCTTGCTTCGTTGTCAGAACCCTGTGAACCAACATCCTCCTGGCTATTATCAAAAAGCAGGGTGTCGTATTTAGATGGAGTCAGAGGTTTATGTTTCCTGGCTCTCGCAGGTGTCTTCTGGGCAGGTGTGGCAGGGCCAGCAGGGGTGGGTGGGCAGAGTAGTGCGGGGAAGGATATTTTTTCTTCCCAGTCGCCTTGCCCTTCGCTTTATTCCCACTTGCAGCGGCAGGGGCAGTGGCAGGGGCGGCTGGTGGTGGCACAGTGGTGGTAGTGGCAGTTGGTGTTTTCCTCGTAGTTTTGTGCTTGGAAAACAAGCCTTTACCTTTCCTTCCAGTCGCCCCCGCACCTCCTGCAGTCCCAGGGCAGCCTCCTGACGAAGTAGAAGGCCCACCTGTAGAGGCGGCGTGGGTGGTAGTGGTGGTAGTAGTAGCCTGGGTGGTGATGGTAGCGTCTGTAAAAGACCTCTGTACACGTGCAGTGCCCGTTGCACGTGCCTTCCATGCCTTTTTATGAGCAGGGACATCTTCATTAGAGCTGCTCTCGTTTTTGTACAGGTATGAGGACTTTCTGGAAGCCACTATCTGCCTTCTATGGCCGCTGACACCGCCCGAAGTAGGGCTGGTCGTGTCATCAGGGTGCGCGGGAGAGGGACGTGTAGGCTCTATGACAAATGTTTGGTAACTGACTGTGCGCGCGCGACTGGAGCGTGTGTGTGGTGGTATCGAGAGTTGCAATGTAGTACTACTCGCGCACCAATTTGTAGCTGCCTGGGTTAAAGACCGCAGTTTTGGTGTGCGTTTAAAAACCACAATCTTAAGAGTCCCGTCGCCTTCGCCCAGTAAATCCTCTTACGAGTGTTGTCGCCATTCCCGGGTTAATGAGTGGAACAAATTGCTGGAGAAAATGGTGCAATGTAATGCAATCGACGCATTCAAAAGGAATCTAGACATTAATTTATGGGAGGTTAAGGTATTGTAAGTTAAAAAAAAAATAAATACAAAAATAAGTATCAAATTTGATCTTTACTATACAATTCCCGGTAGAATTTTGTTAATTCTACTGGGGGCCTTTTTTCCCAGCTGTATTTCATGCCGACCCTTGGTTGGAGGGAGTGGTGGGTGGGGGTGGGCAGAGAGCTGTGGGTGCGGAGAGAGCCTTCTGATTAATTTTGCTATCCTAATCTTCCACTTAGTAGCAAATTATGTTAGAATTAAGTCCCGACTGCAAAATAGGAACCGCAAGGTCTGCAGACTGTGTATCTATGTAACTCTCTACACACTCGTACACATACATATTCTCTCTCTCTCTCTCTCTCTAGACCACTTGACCCAGTTGGACTCTTCCTCCTTATACAGCCACTTGACCTAATTGGACCAGTCAGTCCAAATCAACTGCTTGGAAAATGTGACCAATTTGAGTAATTCGTAAAATCACCTATTTTAATGGGAGGTCTTCTCTCTCATGCTAAACCCCATTAGTTTTGCGACTATAAGACGTTCGCTCCATCAGTTTGGCGATTTTAAGGCCTTTTGTGCCATTTAGGTGTCAAATTTCTCCTGGCGAGTGATAGCGGGCCTGTATTTTAGGAGGAATCGACCTTCGGTCGGGACATCATTCTACCAACAAATTTACAAAGTTATATTTGGGGGATTTTTTAAGCTTGGTGAAGGTCTTGGGAGGAAAGTAAAGACAATCATAAATATATAGATAAATAAATGCACAAAAAATACCAAGCTCCCCTTTAGCCATTCTAGACAGTCAAACCATTTTAGATGTCATGGACTATAACAACCATAATGGTTAGTTTGACAACACACCATGATTTAGATGTCATGGACTATAACAACCATAATGGTTAGATGTCATGGACTATAACAACCATAATGGTTAGATGTCATGGACTATAACAACCATAATGGTTAGATGTCATGGACTATAACAACCATAATGGTTAGATGTCATGGACTATAACAACCATAATGGTTAGATGTCATGGACTATAACAACCATAATGGTTAGATGTCATGGACTATAACAACCATAATGGTTAGATGTCATGGACTATAACAACCATAATGGTTAGATGTCATGGACTATAACAACCATAATGGTTAGTTTGACAACACACCATGATTTGACAACTTGACCCAACTCGATCATTCAAAATTACTTTATATACTCTCTCTCTATATATACCGGTATATGTATATATATATAATATATGTATATATATAATATATGTATATATATAATTTGTTTTTATATATAAACATTAACCCCTTCTATACCAGCGACATCTTTATTATTTTGTTCTAGCAATGACGATTGTGTGCAGTTTAAGAAGAATCTGGGGTAGTAAAAAGGGCTAAGTGAGATAATTGGTTAATAGCTGGAGGCCCTTATTAAACTAAATTAAATCGTCTAGCAGTATCCACAATTTAATGAAAAGGATGTCACCGATACTAAATGAGCTAATTGAGTGATAAGGCGTGTTTGGAGAGGCCTGATTGCTGGGGCCGAGTGACGGTTGTGTTCATAGCTTTGCAACGCTTGTTTGGTGGAAGTTCAATTGGCATATATTTCATCATAATAGTATTTATGGGGTATGATATATATATATTGTATTGTTGTTATTCACGTCACCTAATCCCATTTAAGCTGATTGACGGCATGAAAAATTATATGGAAATATTTAGGTAATTGCCATAAATAAATATATGTTTATTTCTCATATGTATCACATCAATTTGAACATAAAATACCTGTGGTCTGCAACTAAAAATTACATTAATAATATAAGAAACCAAAAACATAAAGCATATGCGTTTCTCACATCCCATATTGTTTACAGCTCCATAATTAGCCTGTCAGGTTGAACAATGAAATGCATAAGAATAATATCACACATTTACATAATTATAAATAGTTAACCCTCTGCAGTAATATACTGTGTTTTCTTTTTTATTCATACACTTCTTTCCTAAGTTGAATACAATCGTCTGATGGCATCAATAACCTAGGAAATAGCGTCATAGACTCAAGGTTAATTATATGTCATTGTTATCAACAAATGTGAAACATAATTAGTATAATAAAGGCAGGGTACAGGATGTAGATATGTTTCAACTGTATAAACACTTCAATTGTTATTATAACTTTTTATATTAGTGTTAATATTATAAACTGAATGTAGTCCGAATCAATATAAGACAAATATAACGGAGATATTTTAGAATACATCTATTTTTGTCACATTATGAGTTATAATGTTTTGTCTATGTTCCAACTTTACCTCTGGACGTAGGCTAACAACCTGTAGATTCAACAGCTCAACACGGTGAAGTCAGATCTTATTCCTGATGGCGAGTGAGACATCGAGACAGTTTCAGAGATGCAACCGGATCGTTCATGGTTTTACCTTCCTAGACTTACGACACCAGGTTGTTTCCTTGTGGCCCGCTGCAACTCTAACCTCTCCCAGCTGCATCCCCATTATGTTATCTCACAATATCAGACACCTCTCTCAAACGCCACCTACTGAGCTGTTGAATCTACGGGATGTTAGCCTGTAGATCATAATTACCGTTAGTGTAAGATATATCTTTCACGTAGAGCATAGTTGTGTTAGTGTAGTTTGATGTAGTAGGAAAACGATTAACAGACATTTCAACCAGTAGACCATTTCAACCAGTAGATATCAATTAGTGCCAAATCAAACAAGGACAACCAAACCAAAGCCATATTAAATAGCTAACCTAACTTAACGGAACGTAACCTCACCTAATAGTATTGGTTGACTTGGCACTGGTTGAGAGCAACTGGTTGAGATGTCCGGTCACCGCTGAGACTAGATCCTGAGTGAAACATTCATGCTCAGGATCATTGGCTATTAGTGTAGCGGCTTAGTGGCAAAATTTGTGGGAATTGTGCATTTTGTGATAAAAGTATCAAAATTGGCGCACGCAATCTAATAGTAAATATAATCAAAATTATATATTGGGCCATCATAGGCTTACTCTACTTTGGCTTTGGCAGTCCCCTTTCAATTACGTTCCATAAGAGTTCTTAAACACTGATATTTGCCCCAAACTGTATACCATGGTAGAGATGTCAAACTAGTCTCAAATGACTCGTCTGGACATGGGTAACAACATACATTCAGACAATTGTTTAGCTAATGCTGACCATTTGATTAGTACAGTCTGCTGTAGTTTATTATCATGCCACAAATTGGTAAGTAATGTTGCCATTTGCCACTAATTTGTTGAACTACAGGGACCAGTACAAGTCAAACGGTCAACATTAGCCAAACATTGTCTGAATATATGTTGTTACCCATGTCCAAACGAATCATTTGAGGCTAGTTTGACATCTCTACCATGGTATACAGTTTGGGGCAAAAATCATTGCTTAGGAACTCTTATGGAAAGAAATTGAAAGGGAGCTGCCAAAACCAATGTAGAGTATACCTTTGATGGCCCAATATCTAATTTTGATTACATTGACTATTTGAATTTGTGCGCCAAATATTTTACTTTTATCACAAAATGCACAATTTCTCTACCTAACTGCCTCACTGTATCAACCTCTACATCTGACCCTCTTTTTACTGCATTACCTTATTGTAAGTTTAATTCACAGTTATTCAGTAATATTCATATTATATATGCATTTTATTGCAAGTCCAAAGCATGGTATACACTATATACATGCATACACACACACACATAAATGTATAGACCGATTTCTTCACATAAAGTGTGGTTCCTGTCTCATGTCTTCATGGTAGCACTCCAGGCAGCCCTGTTCAGAGCTGCCTTACTTGTCAAGTCTTTTTATTCAAGATCAGACTGTGAGGTCTGATCCCACGTCTTTCTCGGTCTGCCCCTTGATGCAGCTCCTCCCGCGTTCATAGACTTGCATCTTTTCACCCAACTTAGTTCATCCATCCTCTCCACATGCCCAAACCATCCAAGCCTACTAGTACGCATCTCATCAGTGATACTCTTGATACCTAAGCGTCTCCTCAGCTCTTTATCTCACCTTGCAATTTGGCCCCACTCATCCATCTCACCATTCTCATATTGTTACGTTCTATTCCGTTGATATCATCCGCTTTTACAGGCCACGTTTCTGAAGCTTATGTCATTGTACTTCTAACACATGAAGCATACACCTTTCCCTTCAAGGGGAGAGGAAGCCTTCTCATAGTAAGTACTGGCAAGAGTTCTATGAACTTTTCCCAGCCGCATCTTATTCTCGTAATAGTGGCGGCCTGTGCTCCATCACTGGCGGAGATGGTATCTCCCAAGTATCAACATGTGTCCACCATCTCAGGTACCTCATTGCCAAGGTTAACACTCTCTAGCTGATTATTGATCACAAGCTCACCTTTGCATTGTATACAAATTTCTCAATTTCGGACCTCTTCCTCGTTAGAGATCCCTTTATTCTAGTGCAGCGCTACTTCCCGTGGTTTGATCAGTAGCGGAAGACGCTACACTGAAAAAAAACTTAGTTTTATTTATATTTTATCTTAACCCTTTACTTGCCATGCCCTCCCTCCATCTTCTGAACTTGGCCTCGGCATCCCGCACACTATCTGCGATAAGTACTAGGTCATCTGCATATAGCAGTTCCCAGGGGAGCCGAACTCTAAAATCTTCGGAATAGTGCCTCCAGAACCATTACAAAGAGGATGGGGCTTAGTATAGATCCCTGGTGGACTCCAACTTGAACTGTAAACTCCTCACTCAATACACCTTTTACCCTCACCGATGTTCGTGAGTCTTCATACATATTCATTATCACATGCACCAGCCACTCCTCTATGCAGAGTGTTTTCATAGCCCACTGTATAATATCTCTGGGCACCCTATCAAAGGCCTTCTCCAGGTCTACAAACACAAGGTACAGATCCCCATCTTAAAGTGAATATATTTCCTGCAGCTGCCTGACTATGAAAATAACATCGATTGTACCACGTCCTGGCATGAAACCGAACTGCATATCATTGGTAGATAAGAGATGCTTTCCCTGATCATAACTTCAAAGACTCTCTCACAAACCTTCATGACATGATCAATAATTTTCAGGGCCTTATAATTTCCCGTATGTAACGAATCCTCCTTACCCTTATATATGTTTACTATTACACTTTGATGCCATTCATCTAGGAATCTCTTCTCTCTAATGATGGAGTTTATTAGCTCAATGACCAGTCTCACTCCTCTGTCACCTGAGGTTTTTATCATCTCAGACAATTTAAGTTTGTCATTTTATATTTGTATCTATATTTAAAAAATTACTTTAGATCATGAGTGTCTGCATCTTAACCCCTTAAGAATGTGCATTTTCATCCTACTGTAAACCTCTCTGCAGGCATATTTCATGATGCTTTGGTCGCTTTTAACTCTGTGAAGAAAGGGGTTATTGTAACTAATTGAGTATGTGGCAAAAAGTGTTCATAGTAAGAGTTAGAATGACATCACCCTCTCGCATGTAGCTCTTCTCTGTCCATAACACTGTTACAATAACATGGGACGTTTTGAGGTATCACACACCAATAATTTTTGTTAGTACATTTCATGTTTTTCCACTTGCTCCAACTCTATGAAAAAAATAATTAGGAAAGAAAATTATATGTGTGGAAGACAGTAAGAGTTATGACCTGTACAAAGAAAATTAAATTGCAATCCTACCTCATCTGTAGCCATAGCACTGACACATAGAAGTGAGCGTGTTTTGGTGTGAATTCAAGGTAAAAACGGGGTTGCTTGTAAGCACCTCCACCCATTACAAGGTGTTGCGTGATACTCAGACTGCAATGGAATGGGAGGTTGGATATGTTTCCTATGTCTGGCAATTAATCGGTGTTACCACATGTCACCCGGGGCAGAATTTTACACCGCTGAAAAAAAAAATTGTAAATGGAACCCGTCAGTCACTATTGAAGTATGTTTTGGTGTACATTTAAGTCACCCGCACAATATGGGTTAAAGCTACACATTTTCATTCTGTCTTAATTGCGTAGTGATTAGTGTGCCGAACTTCGGTGTGAGTATCCAAGGTTCGAATCCTTGGAGTACCACATATTATTCATTAGTTTCATTGATTTCAATAACTACTAATATTTGTAAGTTAATTAATGGGTTGGTGATAATATGAAACTATACATTGTTCTGCATTATACAACCTTCTCCACTCTCTCCCCACAAAATATTTTCCTCCTTCCACTTTTAATTTTGAAATTGTTTGATGCTTTCCTTAAGGGGGCCCACCTCGTTTTTTTGTCTCTCTATTCCTCTCTCTCTGGGTTGTATCCATTCGGCCCCATTCAGCCTACTTTTTTAAGACGTTTACCCATATGGACCGTATGGGAAGCGAGAGAAAGACTAAGAAGGTGTACGAGAGTGAGGTGGAAGGACAGAGAGGGAGAGGTAGACCGAAAGAGAGGTGGTAGGATGGAGTGAGGAAGTATATGGATGAAGGCGGTGCTGGTTGGGAGGAGGGGCGTCAACTGACTGGGGACAGAGGGGCATGGGGGCGGTTTGTTCGTGGCCACCCCTTTGGGGAACACGGCGTCAGGCAATAGATAGATAGATACATAGACCCCCATTCAGGTGTCGATTTATTCCTGGCGAGCGTTAGCGAGCCAGCATATATATCAAAATATTTGTTGATAGCAAGCTACATTTGTAAACAAAATTATAGAAAAATGTCTCCGGAGAAGCCGGGTTTCTCCATACAATGCTGGCTCGCTGTTGCTCGCCAGGAAGAAATCGACACCTGGATGGGGATAAACGTCTTAAAACAGTAGGCTGAATGGGTCCGAATAAATACAAGCCAGAGAAAGAGAGAAACGGAAAGATAAAAATGAGGTAACCCCCCTTAAACTTGTTCCTTGCTTCCTTCCCTACTATACTACCTACGGACTCACTCCTTCCCTACTATACTACCTACGGACTCACTCCTTCCCTACTATACTACCTACGGACTCACTCCTTCCCTACTATACTACCTACGGACTCACTCCTTCCCTACTATACTACCTACGGACTCACTCCTTCCCTACTATAATACCTACGGACTCACTCCTTCCCTACTATACTACCTACGGACTCACTCCTTCCCTACTATACTACCTACGGACTCACTCCTTCCCTACTATACTACCTACGGACTCACTCCTTCCCTACTATACTACCTACAGACTCACTCCTTCCCTACTATACTACCTACGGACTCACTCCTTCCCTACTATACTACCTACGGACTCACTCCTTGCTTCCTTCCCTACTATACTACCTACGGACTCACTCCTTCCCTACTATACTACCTACGGACTCACTCCTTCCCTACTATACTACCTACGGACTCACTCCTTCCCTACTATACTACCTACGGACTCACTCCATCCCTACTATACTACCTACGGACTCACTCCTTCCCTACTATACTACCTACGGACTCACTCCTTCCCTACTATACTACCTACGGACTCACTCCTTCCCTACTATACTACCTACGGACTCACTCCTTCCCTACTATACTACCTACGGACTCACTCCTTCCCTACTATACTACCTACGGACTCACTCCTTCCCTACTATACTACCTACGGACTCACTCCTTCCCTACTATACTACCTACGGACTCACTCCTTCCCTACTATACTACCTACGGACTCACTCCTTCCCTACTATACTACCTACGGACTCACTCCTTCCCTACTATACTACCTACGGACTCACTCCTTCCCTACTATACTACCTACGGACTCACTCCTTCCCTACTATACTACCTACGGACTCACTCCTTCCCTACTATACTACCTACGGACTCACTCCTTCCCTACTATACTACCTACGGACTCACTCCTTGCTTCCTTCCCTACTATACTACCTACGGACTCACTCCTTCCCTACTATACTACCTACGGACTCACTCCTTCCCTACTATACTACCTACGGACTCACTCCTTCCCTACTATACTACCTACGGACTCACTCCTTGCTTCCTTCCCTACTATACTACCTACGGACTCACTCCTTCCCTACTATACTACCTACGGACTCACTCCTTGCTTCCTTCCCTACTATACTACCTACGGACTCACTCCTTCCCTACTATACTACCTATGGACTCACTCCTTCCTACTATACTACCTACGGACTCACTCCTTGCTTCCTTCCCTACTATACTACCTACGGACTCACTCCTTCCCTACTATACTACCTACGGACTCACTCCTTGCTTCCTTCCCTACTATACTACCTACGGACTCACTCCTTCCCTACTATACTACCTACGGACTCACTCCTTCCCTACTATACTACCTACGGACTCACTCCTTCCCTACTATACTACCTACGGACTCACTCCTTCCCTACTATACTACCTACGGACTCACTCCTTCCCTACTATACTACCTACGGACTCACTCCTTCCCTACTATACTACCTACGGACTCATTCCTTGCTTCCTTCCCTACTATACTACCTACGGACTCACTCCTTCCCTACTATACTACCTACGGACTCATTCCTTGCTTCCTTCCCTACTATACTACCTACGGACTCACTCCTTCCCTACTATACTACCTACGGACTCACTCCTTGCTTCCTTCCCTACTATACTACCTACGGACTCACTCCTTCCCTACTATACTACCTACGGACTCACTCCTTCCCTACTATACTACCTACGGACTCACTCCTTCCCTACTATACTACCTACGGACTCACTCCTTGCTTCCTTCCCTACTATACTACCTACGGACTCACTCCTTCCCTACTATACTACCTACGGACTCACTCCTTCCCTACTATACTACCTACGGACTCACTCCTTCCCTACTATACTACCTACGGACTCACTCCATGCTTCCTTCCCTACTATACTACCTACGGACTCACTCCTTCCCTACTATACTACCTACGGACTCACTCCTTCCCTACTATACTACCTACGGACTCACTCCTTCCCTACTATACTACCTACGGACTCACTCCTTCCCTACTATACTACCTACGGACTCACTCCTTCCCTACTATACTACCTACGGACTCACTCCTTCCCTACTATACTACCTACGGACTCACTCCTTCCCTACTATACTACCTACGGACTCACTCCTTGCTTCCTTCCCTACTATACTACCTACGGACTCACTCCTTCCCTACTATACTACCTACGGACTCACTCCTTCCCTACTATACTACCTACGGACTCACTCCTTCCCTACTATACTACCTACGGACTCACTCCTTCCCTACTATACTACCTACGGACTCACTCCTTCCCTACTATACTACCTACGGACTCACTCCTTCCCTACTATACTACCTACGGACTCACTCCTTCCCTACTATACTACCTACGGACTCACTCCTTCCCTACTATACTACCTACGGACTCACTCCTTCCCTACTATACTACCTACGGACTCACTCCTTCCCTACTATACTACCTACGGACTCACTCCTTCCCTACTATACTACCTACGGACTCACTCCTTCCCTACTATACTACCTACGGACTCACTCCTTCCCTACTATACTACCTACGGACTCACTCCTTCCCTACTATACTACCTACGGACTCACTCCTTCCCTACTATACTACCTACGGACTCACTCCTTGCTTCCTTCCCTACTATACTACCTACGGACTCACTCCTTCCCTACTATACTACCTACGGACTCACTCCTTGCTTCCTTCCCTACTATACTACCTACGGACTCACTCCTTCCCTACTATACTACCTACGGACTCACTCCTTCCCTACTATACTACCTACGGACTCACTCCTTCCCTACTATACTACCTACGGACTCACTCCTTGCTTCCTTCCCTACTATACTACCTACGGACTCACTCCTTCCCTACTATACTACCTACGGACTCACTCCTTTTCCCTACTATACTACCTACGGACTCACTCCTTCCCTACTATACTACCTACGGACTCACTCCTTCCCTACTATACTACCTACGGACTCACTCCTTGCCTACTATACTACCTACGGACTCACTCCTTCCCTACTATACTACCTACGGACTCACTCCTTCCCTACTATACTACCTACGGACTCACTCCTTCCCTACTATACTACCTACGGACTCACTCCTTCCCTACTATACTACCTACGGACTCACTCCTTCCCTACTACCTACGGACTCACTCCTTCCCTACTATACTACCTACGGACTCACTCCTTGCTTCCTTCCCTACTATACTACCTACGGACTCACTCCTTCCCTACTATACTACCTACGGACTCACTCCTTCCCTACTATACTACCTACGGACTCACTCCTTCCCTACTATACTACCTACGGACTCACTCCTTCCCTACTATACTACCTACGGACTCACTCCTTCCCTACTATACTACCTACGGACTCACTCCTTGCTTCCTTCCCTACTATACTACCTACGGACTCACTCCTTCCCTACTATACTACCTACGGACTCACTCCTTCCCTACTATACTACCTACGGACTCACTCCTTCCCTACTATACTACCTACGGACTCACTCCTTCCCTACTATACTACCTACGGACTCACTCCTTGCCTACTATACTACCTACGGACTCACTCCTTCCCTACTATACTACCTACGGACTCACTCCTTCCCTACTATACTACCTACGGACTCACTCCTTCCCTACTATACTACCTACGGACTCACTCCTTCCCTACTATACTACCTACGGACTCACTCCTTCCCTACTATACTACCTACGGACTCACTCCTTCCCTACTATACTACCTACGGACTCACTCCTTGCTTCCTTCCCTACTATACTACCTACGGACTCACTCCTTCCCTACTATACTACCTACGGACTCACTCCTTCCCTACTATACTACCTACGGACTCACTCCTTCCCTACTATACTACCTACGGACTCACTCCTTCCTACTATACTACCTACGGACTCACTCCTTCCCTACTATACTACCTACGGACTCACTCCTTCCCTACTATACTACCTACGGACTCACTCCTTCCCTACTATACTACCTACGGACTCACTCCTTCCCTACTATACTACCTACGGACCCACTCCTTCCTAACTATACTACCTACGGACTCACTCCTTCCCTACTATACTACCTACGGACTCACTCCTTCCCTACTATACTACCTACGGACTCACTCCTTCCCTACTATACTACCTACGGACTCACTCCTTCCCTACTATACTACCTACGGACTCACTCCTTCCCTACTATACTACCTACGGACTCACTCCTTCCCTACTATACTACCTACGGACTCACTCCTTCCCTACTATACTACCTACGGACTCACTCCTTCCCTACTATACTACCTACGGACTACTACGGACTCACTCCTTCCCTACTATACTACCTACGGACTCACTCCTTCCCTACTATACTACCTACGGACTCACTCCTTCCCTACTATACTACCTACGGACTCACGGACTCACTCCTTCCCTACTATACTACCTACGGACTCACTCCTTCCCTACTATACTACCTACGGACTCACTCCTTCCCTACTATACTACCTACGGACTCACTCCTTCCCTACTATACTACCTATGGACTCACTCCTTCCCTACTATACTACCTACGGACTCACTCCTTCCCTACTATACTACCTACGGACTCACTCCTTCCCTACTATACTACCTACGGACTCACTCCTTGCCTACTATACTACCTACGGACTCACTCCTTCCCTACTATACTACCTACGGACTCACTCCTTCCCTACTATACTACCTACGGACTCACTCCTTCCCTACTATACTACCTACGGACTCACTCCTTCCCTACTATACTACCTACGGACTCACTCCTTGCTTCCTTCCCTACTATACTACCTACGGACTCACTCCTTCCCTACTATACTACCTACGGACTCACTCCTTGCCTACTATACTACCTACGGACTCACTCCTTCCCTACTATACTACCTACGGACTCACTCCTTCCCTACTATACTACCTACGGACTCACTCCTTCCCTACTATACTACCTACGGACTCACTCCTTCCCTACTATACTACCTACGGACTCACTCCTTGCTTCCTTCCCTACTATACTACCTACGGACTCACTCCTTGCTTCCTTCCCTACTATACTACCTACGGACTCACTCCTTCAAACATAACCGTCTGTCTTTATCATCATACAAGATTCTCCACTTTCCTCCTCACCAAACCGCTCTCTCCTTTCAGCTATTTCGAGGCATTAACCCTCTCTGTACCAGCGACGTCTGTAATATTTTATTCTAGCTATATTTAGACGATTTCATGCAGCTTAGGAAGGATCTGTGGTAGTTAAAAGGGTTGATTTAGATTGTTCAAGGGCTTATAATTGCTAGAGATATCGTCTACTATAGTCTATTCACTGTAAGTAGGCGAGACATCATGACCTCTAACCTCTGTAACTAAAAAACCACTAGAGTAATCGAGCTAATATTTCTACCATTTGGGAAGAGTTAGCCACGGAATAGATGTGGAAATGTATAGCCAGTTTGCTCTTTCCCTTTTTAAGTTATAGAGGATAGAGGTCCTAATCTCTCCCCTACTTACAGCGAATAGACAATAGTTACCAGAATATAATGAAAAAGAAGTCTCCGGTACAGAAGGTGTTATGCAGGCAGAGTGTGCAGCGATGATGCCGGGTAAGCTGGGGCTGATGAGGAACCAAGCCAAGGAGGTTAAGGGAACCAACCCCGCTTTTATTATCTTTCTCTCCCTGTCTCTTTGGCTTGTATCTATTCGGCCCCATTCAGCCTACTGTTTTAAGACGCTTACCCCCATCCAGGTGTCAATATTATCCTGATGAGCGGTAGCGAGCCAGCATATATATATATTTTTGTTTTAACAGCCAGCTAAATTTGTAAATTTTTCGATAGAAAAATTTCTCCAGCGAAGCCGGATTTTTCCATACAATGCTGGCTCGCTATCGCTTGCCAAGAATAAACCGACACCTGAATGGGGATAAACACCTTAAACCAGTTGGCTGAATGGGGCCGAATGGATACAAACAAGCCAGGGAAAGAGAGAAAAGGGGAGAAAGATCAAACAAAACGGTGACCCCCCTTAACCAAGCCTGATTTATTCCCGTCACGCGAGCACCCTCAAAATTCGTGACCAAAATATAGAACCAGCAGAGCAAATAAGTTTGGCAATTACGGTGTGAATTTACTGCTGCTGCTCCGACCTTCACTTAAGGGAGCCCAGACGGTATTGTGCAGCATAATTTACTGGTTCGGCTCAATGGTTTAAGGAAGGGGTTTAGTTTGCTCTCTATTTCTCTACCAAACTTTAAAAAAACACCCACAAGACCCCCCTTCGATATAAATATATTTTTCGGTAGACAAATTTCCTGGCCAAAGGCCGGCTCGCTTTCGCTTGCCAGGAAAAAAATCGACAGCTAAATGGCACGAAAGCTCTTAATATTGGCATAGAAATGGGGCAAAAGGTCTGAAAATCGCCAAACTAATGGGACGAATATCTTGAAATCTCATAACTAATAGGGCCAAACATGAGCGACGAGGAGGACTCGAAAAACTAACTGCCTCCCCTTAACTCTTAGTACGATGTTGTCATGATATCACAATCTGACGATTATCCTCAGTATTGAGAGAACTGGGAATTACAAACCAAATATATCTCAATTTTACCCTTTTGTGTCCCTAATGTTAGTCTTCTATCTATCTATTGCGAAACGCCCCCGTGCACCTCTGTCCCCAGTCAGTCGACGCCCCTCCTCCCAACCAGGACCGCCTTCATTCATATACTTCTTACTGCGTTCAATCCTGGTGCCCTTATTACCAAAAAGATATAGACAAGCTAGAACGAGTTCAACGTAGAGTTACCAAAATTATACCTAGCCTAAAGAACAAACCATACGAGGAGCGTCTTAGATAATTAAATCTATTTCCTTTAACTCAGCGCAGATTAAGAGGCGACTTAATTCAAGTGTTCAAAATCATCAAAGGCATCGACAATATGAACTGTAGTAAGTACTTCACTATCGACCAATCTAATTACACGCGGAGAAACGGGTGCAAAATTATTGGTAAATCTTTTAACTCACACGAAGCTAAAAGTGTCTTCTTCAATCGAGTTGTCAACTTATGGAATGGGCTTCCCCGAGATGTTATAGACTGCAGCACCGTTGATTCATTTAAACTTCGCCTAGACATATACCTCGCATCAAACCCGCGACTGACTGAGTTTGTAAATGAATAACTGTATTTTATCCTCCTCTCAGTTACTAACCCATCTGTCTCCTACTAACTTCCTAAACCTTCCACGGACATTAGTTCCAGGGCAGTAGTTCCCTTTCCAATGTTCCCTTACCCACTCTAAACCTCTGTTTGGACCCTTGATCCTCAGTGTTTTGGAGGACAAGCAGCCTAGAAGGGTCACTAGACCTGTTGTTGCTTGATTTCCTTTGTACTCCTTCCTTTGTACTTCTTGACTCTATCCTTCCACCTCTCTCTCGGTTTACCTCTCCCTCTCTGTCCTTCCATCTCGCTCTCGTACAGCCTCTTAGTCATCATGTAAGTCTTGAACTGAATAAAACAGTCTAATGATAGGCAGGAAGTGAACATGACGGCATCGGATTCTAGTTATATAACTACGAATCAATTCTGATGGCATGTCTGTGTGATATTTTGTGTTCGATCGTGTGTACCTGTACAGTAGGTGTTTGTGCAAGAATATCAGTGTATTTACCTAATTGTAATTGTAATTGTGTGTGTGAGTGTGTGTGTGTGTGTGTGCGTGTGTAGTCTCTTGCCTAGCAGCCTTGTCCATAGCCTTATGGGAATGGAGTTGTCCATTTCATATCAAATAAGAATGAAACAACACAATGCTGATTTATAAAATAGTGTTTGGTATCACTCAGTTTCCTCATGGTATTTATAAAATAGTGTTTGGTATCACTCAGTTTCCTCATGGTATTTATAAAATAGTGTTTGGTATCACTCAGTTTCCTCATGGTATTTATAAAATAGTGTTTGGTATCACTCAGTTTCCTCATGGTATTTATAAAATAGTGTTTGGTATCACTCAGTTTCCTCATGGTATTTATAAAATAGTGTTTGGTATCACTCAGTTTCCTCATGGTATTTATAAAATAGTGTTTGGTATCACTCAGTTTCCTCATGGTATTTATAAAATAGTGTTTGGTATCACTCAGTTTCCTCATGGTATTTATAAAATAGTGTTTGGTATCACTCAGTTTCCTCATGGTATTTATAAAATAGTGTTTGGTATCACTCAGTTTCCTCATGGTATTTATAAAATAGTGTTTGGTATCACTCAGTTTCCTCATGGTATTTATTACATTTTTGTTTATCGTTCATTAGGACATAATGAACTGACACTAAAGCCGGTATCACACGAGCGCTTTTTCCCTCAACATTTATCCCCAACACTGGTCTGGCAGCTGATGAGGTCAATATTTAGAATATTTATGTAAACTAAATTCATCTACTATCCATCTAGTTTCCCATACCAGTGTAAACTATTCCAAAAATGTTGCCCGAAAATTTTTGAACATCGAATGTTGACTATAAAAGGTCTAAATGGGACTGGAGGTACAGTCGAGAAGATCATTTATGAAAATTAGAAATAGAATGGGAGATAGGATAGAGCCCTGAGGAACACCGGCGTTGATGGATGAGGAAGTGAGCGATGGCCGTCCACAGCCACAGCTATGTAATGGCCGGAAAGGGAATTGGAGACAAATGCACAGATGGAGGGATAGAAACCGAAGGAGGGTAGTTAGAAATTTAAGATTTGTGCCAGATTCTATCGAAGGCCTCCGATATGTCTAGTACAATAGAAAAGGTCTCACCGAAGTCCCGAAAGGAGGATGACCAGAGTTATTAATATATGAAAAAAGATCACCAGTAGAGCGACCGTTAAGGAAGCTATTCTGAGAGTGAGGGTCTGAGTCTGGAGGGTGAGACGGTGAAGCACTTGAACGAAGCAACCAGCCGCTTCAGAGATGGAGCTGCTTCGAGCCATGATGGATGCTTCACATGTCTCACTCCCCAGACTGGAACAAGACCTCACGGGCTTCACCGTGTTGAGCGGTGGAATGTACAGGCTCTCAGCCTATGCCCGAGAGGGAGTAGTTGGAATATAGAAAAAAAAAAAAAAAAAAAATACTGGCGATCTGAGAGTAGATTATGAGAAGAGAAATGCTTAAGAAATTTGGATGCAAGAGTAGTTGTTGTTGTCGTTCTCTAGGTTGACTGGCCTAACAGCTCCGAGAGTATCTGAGTATATGGCGATGACAATACCTACTGTATGCAGAAGTTTCAAATTGCGGATCTTCATGACACTGTTACTTCCTGCCTTGCTATAATGGTTGCGATAAATGGACACTGAGCAGCGAATTGATGAGACATATCATTTATTTTGGTACCAAGTGTCTTTGCAGCATAATAGGGTACCATTGGTATGGTCTGGTGTATTTATTTAGTGTAGTGAAATGAATAGGACGATGAGGTGTTTGTATGAGCTGACTGGATTACTCTGTGTAAGTGAGACAAATAGAAAAAGTGAGGGGAGCCAGATAAATGAGATATGCCTATGAGATCTCCCTTGGGTATTGCCCTGTTCGAATGGTGTCTACAATATATATATACAGTATATAAAGTATATATATATATTGTTACGTACCTTGATCCTCAAGTGGTTAACTTGATGAATCTAGATAGCACAGAGATATATATTAAGGTATCAGTCAGCTGAAGGCAAAACAAAAGTAAAATCTAATAAAATTATTTCCTGTTGTTGCTTCCTTTCCTTTTGGATCTTAGGACTTGGTATCCTTTATTGACTGATACTCTTTAATTATGGAAACATACTGAAACTAATTAAAGTCATGTAGTATTTATAAAGAATTATTATTCAACCGAAGCTTAGTAGGCTATGGTTATGAACCGAATAAGTTAAATCTAAAGAAGGACTATTAATTATATATCAAGTCTTGAAAGATAAATATTAAGGTAAAAATATTTCTGTCTCTTACCCTTATTGAAATGAATAGATAGTTTTCTTATATCATGTCCTTTTATTTATATTTAATGTAGTTATTATTCTTGGTTCTTGTTTTACGTTAATAGTATTATATTATTATTATCAGGATTAATATCAGTCACATAAAAAGTTATATATATTTAATAATTAGATAAATGTATTTCTTAACCACGTAACATTGAGGTTTGATTATGAGTAAATTAAGTTACAGGATCGCTTCATAGATTCGATTCAAGTCTCACTCAAATCATATGAAAAGCAAAAATAATATTTTGAAGCTAAAAGAATTTTCTTCAGCTTAGGAAATCACTAGAAGTAACATTAAAACAGCCATGTTAGTCTAAGGCGATATTACTAATAAGAGACAATAGTATCACCGTACTAAGTACCGTTAAGCAATGTAAGCTTAATTAAAAGAAAATGAAAGAACTCGTAAGTCTTAATATAAAACAATAGTATTACTTTTATCATAACCCAATTACTTGAAGAGTTGCTTTAGTCCACAAGTTAGTCAACTAAAATAGTTAAGTACATAATAATAGCGTTAACGTTAATTCCCAATCACATATCTCACTAACCAACATAACGTAAGTGTTTACACCGAACACACTTAACACACACTTATATAATCTGACTGACAGTCACAATCCCATTATAATACTTCACCCCGTCTTCCTCCAGCTGCAAGTTCACCTTCCCAACTCCAAATGAGACTGATTTGAATGCCCACTACTCGGGTCTTATATACAATGCAATGATGGTGTAGGAACGAATCAGGAGGCGGGGGATGGTGCACGCCCCTATCACAGCTCCTCGAGTTGCGTAGCAGGTGCGTGGTCCAATGGAGTCTCCTGGCGTCGAATCATCGTAATCATCGTCATAGCGTCGGGTCATCGAAGTAGTTTGCAGGGTCCCCTATGACGCATGCAGGTGTAAAGGCTTGTTTGCTGGTATGCGGACGAGCTGGTTTCCCACTCGCTGGTTCGCTAGTCTGCTTCGCCGCCTGGGTAATTTGGCACTCCTTCAACTCTGAATTCTAACTCTTAAATAAACATACAGGGCTCCGTATGTAAAAAAAAAATATATATATATATATATATATATATATAACGAGATAGAGAGTACTGGACCCCCAGAGAAGGATAACACTACAGGAAAATACCAGACAAGAGGTGGAGAGACGAGATAGATACAACTGCAGAGGTTACAAGGCAACCACTGGCAAAGTCTCGGGAGTCATGAAAAGGTTAACCCCTTCTGTACCGGTGACATCTTTATTACTTTATTCTGGCAAATATTAGACGTTTTTGTTCAGTCTAATAATGAACAAGCTTCGAACTACCTCAATTAATAATGTTTACTACCACAGATCCTTCTTAATATTCTATATTTTATTAATTTCACCACAACACCAAACACTCCCAATGAAATTAATTAAAGTATATATGATCCGCCAGGATCCGAACCCGGGTTATCACACACAGATTGTTGCCACCTTAACCATTACACCACCAGGACGGTTAAAGGTTTATGCACACGCCTACGACTTATTATCCATTCTCGAATACTGGATATTAATCTATCATGTTCATACTCCCAACCGCGCTATGGTAGCCTAATGTTTAAGTGAGAGGAAAGAATATTCATGGTGCACAGATCATAATAGACCGGCCTCGCGACGAAATATCCCTGAACCTACTAATAATCTATATTTTATTAATTTCACCACAACACCAAACTTAATAAGACGTCGCCGGTACAGAGGGGGTAAGAGAGGCCTTTGTCCAGTAGTGGAGTACTAATCACTGATGATTGATGGACTGTTTTCAGTCATGATTCGTGTAGTCTTCAAGTAGATCTCTTTGATTCATGTGTGTCTTTCTTCTATGCCACCAATTAATCTGAATCAACTTAGGTGAGACGAGTCACGTGCCCATATAGCCAAAGCTGGCGCTCACCAACCATTATATTGTCTATGTCTATGAAGAAGAAAAAAGGCAAAGCTACCTGTAACAAGTGGTACCCACTAAGTTGAAAGAGTGACATAGCCAAATTAAGGGTGGTTGGTGATCATCTTAAAACAAAATTTATTCGGTGTATTGGAAAGAATTGTGGTGTGCTTGTTAAGTGTAGTGACAAGAACAGGTGAAGGAGGTGTTTGTAAGAGCTAACTGGATTACTCTCTGTGTAGGTGAGACATAAACAGAAATATTAAGGGAGGTCAGACAATGAAACGGGGGTTCTAGTAACTCCTGTTCACATGCCTATGAGGCCTCCCATGGATATTGCTCTGCTCGATTGATGTGTTTTTGAAAACCAGCAGTTAGCTTGATTTTTGGTTCTTTCGATGATAGTTAATGAATATGCAAAAGTATTGCTTAGCAAACCCATATTATGTCGAGATAATTATAATTGAAAATTATATAAACAGTGCAACTCAAATAGAAACATCTATCTATCTATCTATAATACTCAGGCCAAATCCCCACTTTTTATTTTTTGTTTCTTTTACGCAGGACGAACAATATTATTTTCAAGACTAAGTCAACCAAAACCCGAGTGAGGAAATTTAATGTGTCACTGATACTTCCTCTTCCCCCCTCCACATGACCCCTGAGCTACGAGCGGCGATAAAGACCCGATCACCGCATTCACTGTCACTTTTCCCCTTGGTCACTTCCGAATATTTATGTGGCTCAGTAAATTAACGCGAGAGGAGATGGCAGAGGGAGATAGATAGATACATTAATTGATTCATTATTTGATGGATAGACAATGGCTGGTTTATTATGAAAGGTGGATACATTTGGCGAGAGCGGAACGTAGCAAAGGTCTTGAAGTTTATAAATCTCTATCGTTCCAGGCTATGCAGAACCCATCTACAGAGAGACTAAATGAGAAACAACATATCCGAAATATTGTTATCACCCTGAAGATTCTTTGTTACCTGCCGCATCTTGATTGGTTTTTCCTCAATCAATAAATGAGGACCTACTGCACATAGCTGCACTCACTGTTCGACCCCTCTCCCAGGGGTTTCCCACCGATCAAGATACCAGGGAGTGACTCTGTCCATCCCAAAAAAAATCGACATAAATATTTGACTTTCCATACCCATGACCTGCATGGTCTTCCCTGAAATCTCCTTCACTCAGGGTACTTACCCACCCAAACCACATTAACCCATGCAGTACCATGGACATCCTTTCCTTCATATGCTGGCAACCATTAGACGATTTTATTCAGATTAGGAAGGACCTCTAGCAATATTATGGCTTCAAACTATCTCAACCAACCATTTTAACTACCACAGATCCTTTCTAAGCTGCATAATATCGTCTACAAAATAGCTAGAATAACGTATAATACACGTTGCTGGTACTCAAAGGGTTAAGAACAGGGTCAACTTAAGGGAGGTGAGCCAAGTGGCCATATAGCCCAAGCTGTTGCTTACCAACTATGCGCCTTGTTCATAGAGTAGACTCTCATTTTCAATAGTAAAATCTCTGTAATCAGTAACATTTGGAATTGTGCTTGTAGAACATTTTATGCTTAGAATATTTGTCCTACCATAATCTTGAACTTTGGCGTCTATATCGGGACACCCTGTTTATGCATAGCCTACACGTATATATATATAAAAATATATATATATATATATATATATATATATATATATATATCTTAATAAATAAAGGTCAGTTACCCGACCTTTGTTACTAAACTCCTCCCACAGTTTTGGTGCCAGGTGGGAGTGTGGGGCACCGTTGGAAAGCCCAGGCTTTGGAGATGGTTTTAGGCGAGTTTAGTGGAAATCAGAGACACTTTTGTTTAATAAAATTTTCGGCAGAACTTATACGGGAGCGAAAAAGTGCGAAAAAAATGGCCGTTTGGGGCAGAAGGAGGCCTCCGATCGAATAGGTGTATGGAACAAAAGTTGTTCGCAGCTCCCCAAAATGGGGGTACGGATGAGGTCAGATCCAAAATCGGAGGTCATTTAGCTGCCGAAATCGAGGTCGCCGTTTAATGAGGCACAGGGAGGTCGAGGCCGGTGATTATGGTAGTAATAGTATTGTGATGATTGTGGTAGTAGTGATTGATGATGGGGATTATGGTAATAGAATTTAAACCCGGGCAACGCCGGGTACCCCTTCTAGTATATATATATACTGTATATATATACTGTATATATATATATATATATATATACCCGGTATATATATATATAATATGGGTATACGAAGGTAATTTAACTCTCCCGTAAACTCCCCAGGTTTTGAGATGCCTGGCGCGGGATTCGAACCCTGGTTAGCAACCTCAGTAGGTGACTGAGGCCACCCCCGGTCCGCGCGCTAACCCACTGTACTACCACGGACGTACAATAGAATAGCAACCTTAGTTCTCCTTGAAAGAACCAGGTGATAGTCTCGTGATGATTCACGTGGTTGGTTTCTTATACTTTGCCACCAACGACTATTTTATGCTATCCCAGACGTCAACTCAGGTAGTTTTGTGGTTGCGGGATTTTTGCGAGGGCATTACACTACATCCTTCTTTGACAAGGCTAGACCTTAACCTAATCTAAAGGTTGTGAGGTTTTTAGCCATATCACCCCAGCATTCTCAATAGTCCAGGCTCTGACATGCTTGGCGCAGGTTCTCGTGATGTGTGCTCTATCTAGCTACCGGATCCCGCATTCCACTGCTGCCACCAGTGTTATGCTGGGTATACGAAGGGAATTTAACCCACCTGAAAAACTCCTCAGGTTTTGAGATGCCTGGCACGGGATTCAAACCCTAGTTGGCGACCTCAGTGGGTGACTGACGTCACCCCAGGTCCGCGCGCTAACCAACTGTACTACCATGGACGTACAATAGAATAGCAACCTTAGTTCTCCTTGAAAGAACCAGGTGATAGTCTCGTGGTGATTCACGTGGTGGGTTTCTTAGACTTCGCCACCAACGACTATTTTATGCTATCCCAGACGTCAACTCGGGTAGTTTTGTGGTTGCGGGATTTTTGCGAGGGCATTACAATATATAGTGTGGGAAGCCATGAAAAGAGTGAAGATGGGGAAAGCACCAGGAACAGATGGAGTGTGTGGGGAAATGTTGAGGTATGGTGGTGAAATAGTGATCGAATGGATATGGAAAATGTGCAAACTAGCATGGGAGAAGGGGAGTGCACCTGATGACTGGAAGACAGGCATAATAGTCCCCCTATATAAGGGTAAAGGGGAAAGAGGAGTGCGTGGTAACCACCAAGGAATATGTCTTCTAAGCGTAGTAGGGAACGTGTACAGTAGGGTAGTAATTGAGAGAGTGAGAGTGAGAACGGAGAAATGGATAGGTGACGAACAGTGAGGTTTTAGGAAGGGAAGAGGATGTGTAGATCAGATTTTTACCCTGAATTGTGTTGTGGAGAAATATCTGGAGAAGAAACAAAAGGTGTATGTTACTTTTAAGGATTTGGAGAAGGCCTATGATAGAGTGGATAGAGAAGGTATGTGGAAAGTACTTAGAATATACGGAGTAGATGGCAAGTTGCTGAAAGCAGTGAAGAGCATGTATGAGGGTGCAAAGGGGGCAGTTTGTGTAGAGAATGAGCAGAGCGAGCTCTTTGACCTGAATATTGGGTTGAAACAGGGGTGTGTGATGTCCCCGTGGTTGTTTACTGTATATATGGATGGAGTCATGAAAGAAATACAAGGATGAACAGTGGATGTTGGTGTATCGCTGATAAGGGAGGAAAATAAGTGGAAGCTGCCTGTACTGCTGTTTGCTAATGATACAGTTGTGATGAGCGATAATGAATGGGAGTTGCAGGGTCTGGTAAATGTGTTTGGAACATTGTGCGAAAAACGGAATCTGAAGGTTAATGCAGGGAAGAGCAAGGTTATGGTCTTCAAAAGGGGTGAAGCCACAGAGTGTGAGGTGAAGTTGAACAGTCAGGCAATGGAGATTGTCAGCTCATTTAAGTATCTGGGCAGTGTGTTGAGTAAAGATGGGACTATGGATGAAGAAGTGTGGGAGAGGGTACAACAGGGGAATAGGGTTGTAGCTACTCTGAAAGCAGTAACAAGATATAGGGTGGTCAGTATGGAAGTGAAAAAGTCCTTGCATGACAGTGTGGTAATCCCGACACTGACTTACGGAAGCGAAGCATGGACATTGGTAGAGAGACTCAGATCAAGAGTGAGAGGGGTGGAAAAAGTAACACCCCGTTCTTAACATTAATCATCAATTACAAACCCCAAAGTACTTGAATAAACTAATGAAAGCATATGGTCCTCCCAGGATTCGAACTCGGGACACCACACCCAGAACATACAGTGAGCACCTAAACCATTACACCACCAACACAGTTAAAGGTTACTTGAGAAGCGCGTGCAGAGTTACATGGAGGGATAGACAGGAAAATGAGGAAGTAAGAGGGAGGTGTGGTGTGGAGGTAAATCTCCTAGAAAGTGTGAAAAGGAACACCTTGAGATGGTTTGGCCATATGGAACATATGGGACACGAGAGAATGACCAAGAGGGTGTTCGAGAGCGAGGTGGAAGGACAGAGAGGGAGAGGTAAACCGAGAGAGAGGTGAAAGAATGGAGTGAAGAATTATATGGATGAAGGCGGTGCTGGTTGGGAGGAGAGGCATCGACTGATTGGGGACAGAGGTGCTTGGGGGCGTTTAGTTCGTGGCCACACCTTCGGGGATCACGGCGTCAGGCAATAGATAGACAGATAGATAGATTCATTTTATTTCACCCAATTTTGGCAATTCTAGATCTGACCCAAATGAGATAAATCTTCATTTTCTGAAAATCCTGAGTACATAATTATACAAACCCCCATTCCTTAATCAACCAAACAATTTATATAAATGATGATCGTCAAGCAATATATTATGACCTGTTACATTTCCTTTTATATAGTTCTTATGACGTCGAGTAAATAACATTAAGTGTCTCATTGGACTTTCCCTAGACTTCCTTCAAGCTCTCCCCATTTCCCGGCCTTATCGGACAGATCTTTAGTCCTTTAAATATTATCTTCCCAATAGCTTTCATTAGTAGTAAATTCCATGTCTCATATATCTATACTCTGTTTCAGCGACTCTGGCAAAATTACGGCCCCCTCTATATGTCAATAATTATAGCTGGTTGTCTCTTACAACTGTCTCCAATGTTACTTCTTGAAGTAATTATTCCTTCTAAACAAAGATTTTAATAATAACAGTCGCACAAACCAATCAGTTGGAACTATTGCCATATAAGTGGATCATAATTTTGCCAGAGTCACTGACACAGAGTAGTTTATTTATCTTCCCTTAACGCCTTACGAGCGGGCCCGTCAGTAACTTCTACTACCTGCCAAGCGGGGGGGGGGGTTTACCCTAAACGACCTTGTTTCCGTGCTCTTTTTCATGCATAAACAACAGCCAGAGAGTAATACAATTATGTATCCCTGAAAGGGCGATAATTGAGCTTTTCAATGACACCAGAACCATCCTTCTACGACCACGCGTTCTCTTGCAACGATCGTGCAAGACGAGTGCAAAATCCCTAAAATACGGTAATTTCCTTACATAATTCCCTGTGTAGCGAGGCAGTGGGTGTGGGTGTGTGTGGAGTAGATGTCAGTAGTCGCGCGGGACCCGTGCCGAGCGGTCATGAGCCGACCTACGCTCCTCCCGTCGCTCGTCTCTCTCTCAGAGCCATTATTGCGCAAAAATTGCACACGGACTTAAGTTGGTCCCCGCTCTTTGGGCATGTGTTCTCTAGCCCGACTTAAGTCCACCCCCGCCAGACAAGGGTTAATGCGTCCATACTCCATCATCCTCTGCCTAACGACCCCTAAAAACGTCAATATTTCTATCAGGTTTTGCAATACTTGCGCCCTTTAATCTAACTTCCCCTGTTTTGAACACCTCCTCTCCTCCAATAAACTTATTATTTTACTTACCGAGACTCAGGTGCTTGTAAAAACAGACAGAAGTCTCTCCTCTGTTTTCTCCTACTTTCTCTATCCTAGTTTCCAAGCCAAAGGTGGATGTTGTGTATATGACCACAACAGACTTACTTGCTTTTGTGTTCCCGAGTTAAACGTCTCTCAATTCTCAACTCTCTGGCTCAAACTTTCTGTTAATCTCGAACAATATATTCTCATATCATCTATTTCTCCCCTAACTCTACTGAATTTCCCTAAATCTCTGACCATCTTAATTCTTTAGTGAAGCACATCCTATGAACCTCATCTTTCTTAGTAATCTCCTTAGGGGATTTATATATTCACCACCACCAATGGATTTCCTTTCATTTCACTGACCAACCTGGTGTGCAAGCTTACAGCTTAACCCCTACTGTACCAGAGGGTATTACTATAAATGTAACCTCCAGTACCATGCATTGTGGCCAAAATGGCTTCAGATTCGAGAGAGAGCAACCTCTCACCCCAAAACTTGAACGATTACTGAGCCAGCTCGCCTGTGGGACCGTATGGTCCTCAGTGTTTTGGAGGGCAAGCAGCCTAGAAGGGTCACTAGACCTGCTGTTGCTTGATTTCCTTTGTACTTTGTACTTCTTTGTACTTTGTATATACACTCTGAGAAGTGTTGCCAAGGACTCAGAGCAGTGTTTACAAGTCATGGTGCCAGGTACCACTCGGTACAAGGACCACATATTACGGACGGACGTTGTACGTCGCTGGTACTGGCGAGTGACTTTTTTATTGTCGGCCAACGTCCGTCGCTATTATAGTAAGGGTTAAATGACCTGGAACAGTACGTTCGGCCCCCCACTTGTAACCCTGACCGCCTTGTATCCCGGCCCAACCTCTTTGACTTATTTATAATCTCTAATCCATCCCCTCATACTGTAAATCTGTTCTTTCTATTTGGTTACTCTGATAATAACATTATCCTCTGTATCGCCTGGTTTATCTCTCTAGTGCGGCCATCTTACCCACTCATTCAGTAACGCTTGTGGCATTTTGGCACTGCCGACTGGGAGGCTCTTCAGCAGTACCTTTTTTTAATTTCCATGGAATTATTATTTGCTTCTATAGCCAGAGACCCTTGGAGTGTGCCGAACGCACACCTGAGACACGGTTAGAAAATGATCAGTTTTATATACAGTATGTATATATATATATATACCGGTATATATATATATATTAGGAGAGGTGGTGTCATACAGAGGAAAAGTTTAAGGAGATGCCTTGAATATTGCTAAAGTTGATAGAAAGAGTTACAGGCTATGGTCCAGAATATTTTGAGGGGTCACCATGAAAAGTTCGAGGCATTTATGTCTCCCCCCCCCCCTCTTCCTTGTTTAGTGTACCTGTTTAGTGTATTGGTAAGGAGAGAAGGCGTGTATTATATGTAGATGGAATACTCTGTGTAGGTGAGACACAAATAATAGCAATAAATGAAGACAGGCAAATTTAACAAAATACGTAGCAACTCCTTATCACTAGCCTATAGACCTCCCCTGGGTACTGCCCTGCTCGATAGGTGCCCACAATCACTCCTATTCTGTCCAACTTTCTAACCAAAGAGTAAAACAAATTTCCAGTCTCTCTTCCCCTCAACAAGTAAACACTGGAACTCTCTCTCTCTCTCTAGAGAGACATCAGAGGTGTAGCATAAGTGGGAGGTAGGGTGTCCCTTGTGGCCCTTGCCGACAATGAAATACCACTACTCTGATCGTTTCTTTACTTACTTGGTGAGACGGAATCGGAGCTTCCTCATGTCAGGCGGGTGCCCAACCCCGAAAGGGGTTGAAATAGGGGAGCTATCCCCCCGCCAAAGGCGGCTTTCTAGGGCCGTTGCTAGCTGATGCTGAGAGGATTGGGTTCTAGTCATGTGGTGATGGGCTGGTCTATCAGAGTGAGAGCTGAGCGATCTCTGCCATACCCATAGCTTACTCTGACTGTTCCTTTTACTTATATATTTTCTAGATCTCAGGTGACGGCGTCTCTTCCGTGGATTGACCTCCCAATCTGCCAACCTAGAGGTTGGCAGATTGGAAGCCAAAGCGTCACATTTTTCCTTTGACCCTCAACTTTTTCTTCATAATTGCTGAGGGGAACAGGGCCCTGGGTGGGGCTTTGGTTTCCCAGGCGTTTCCGCGCCCTCCTTAGCTCCCTGCCATGGAGTGGCTTCGGTCACCCAGGCTTTATTGTGGTAGGCAGGGAGGGATCTGTGGGGGCACTCGGTTATGGCCTTGGCCTTGCTTGGGGCCTTGGGGCTGTTCGGCCAGGCAGCCTGGGGAACAGCAACAACAACAACTCTCTCTCTCTCTCTCTCTGAGAAGGGTTACAAAAATATACCAAAGCTGAGTAATACACAGTATGAGAATCGTCTTTAAGATTTGAACCTGTTTAGCCTGACAAAGTTCCGAATGAGGGGTTATTTAATGTGCATATATACTGTATATCCAACCTGTTTAGCCTGACAAAGTTCCGAATGAGGGGTTATTTAATGTGCATATATACTGTATATCCAACCTGTTTAGCCTGACAAAGTTCCGAATGAGGGGTTATTTAATGTGCATATATACTGTATATCCAACCTGTTTAGCCTGACAAAGTTCCGAATGAGGGGTTATTTAATTTGCATATATACTGTATATCCATAAAGGGCCATGATAATCAAGATATGTGTTCCCAAGTACTTCACAGTCGACCAGTCTAATCACACAAGAAGAAATGGCTTTAGTCTGTCTATCTATCTATCTATTGCCTGACGCCGTGATCCCCGAAGGGGTGGTCACGAACGAACCGCCCCTATGCACCTCTGTCCCCAGTCAGTCGACGCCCCTCCATCCATATACTTCTTCACTCCATCCTTCCACCTCTCCCTCTCTGTCCTTCCACCTTCCACCTCACCTGGCTTTAGTATTGTTGGAAAAGTATTTAAGTCAGATCAAACAAACCATTTATTTTACAGGCATATCGTGAAAGTCTAGAAACTGACCTTCATCAAGCCCAAGGTAAATTATTCGTTCCCATACCAATGCATGTGCTTAAGGGGAGATGGACCGTTTGTCTGGACACCCTTCTCCCTCATGTTTAGTCCCATTAGTTTTCAAATTTTATGACGTTCGCCCTATTAGTTTGTCGATTTTAAGACCTATCACCCTAATTCTTTGTCAATATTAGGATATTTCGTGCAATTTAGGTGTCGATTTTTTCCTGGCGAGCGAGGAGGAACTGGCCTTCAGCCTCGAAGGGGATCTTGGGGATGTTTTGTTTTAAGCTTGATGGAGGTCTGGGGAGGAAACTAAAAAACTAATACAAAATAAATACATTAGCATATAAATAGCCCATCACCCCTTAATTTATTTTAGCTAAAAATTTAGCAGCCTCATTAGGAATAGTTTGTCTCTAACACTGTTCGTTTTCCTCTGTATGTTTCTTTGGCTCTCCTCCATTTCTTTTGTATCTGCTACTGATTAGGGGGGGTCACCATTTTTGTTTTATCTTGCTCTCCTTTTCTCTCTGTCCCTGGTTTGTATCCATTCGGCCCCTTTCAGCCAACTGTTTTAAGACGTTTATCCCCATCCAGGTGTCTATTTCTTGCTGGCGAGAGATAGCGAGCCAGCATTGTATGGAGAAATCCGGCTTCGCCGGAGAAATTTTTCTATCGAAAAATGTACAAATTTAGCTTGCTGTCATAACAAAAAAAAATATATGCTGGCTCGCTACCACTCGCCAGGAAAATATTGACACCTGGATGGGGGTAAACGTCTTAAGAAGTAGGCTGAATGGGGCCGAATGGATACAAGCCAAAGACAGAGGGAGAGAAAGATATAAAAAAAAGCGAGGTGGGCTCCCTTAAGTCTCCTATATTTGACTTTACCTTTATATCATGTATCATGGCTCACCTCTTCCTGCTCACGTATCTCACGCAAATAAATGGGAGTTATTCTGGCGACCTTGCTCATTTTTGCTTCACTGATTCATTTTTTGACGGGGTTGATTTCCTTGACAAACGCCTCATTAAAGATTCACTAGAGTTGGACTTTGTTTTTACTGAGCATTATTAAGGAATATATTTTCAAGAATAGGATCTTTAGCATATTGTTCATTATGCTAGTAATCTTTTGGATCTATTATAATGCTTATCTTGAAATATGATATATATTTCACATAGGTAAACTGATTAGGCTTGCAGTATGCTAGTCTTTGTCATGTAGATTGTATCCGTGTGTTTGCCACATACGGGCTGCTGCATACTATCCAGTTTGCCTGCTAAGTTATCACAAGCGTCAACGCACTTCAGGTTTCTGTGTACTGCTAGGTAAACAGAGGCTTTGGGTGTGGGTAGACTGCCCATCTGTCTAGTTTTGCTTGGGAATGTAACTTATATTTTGTCATTGATATCTGTGAGCATTAACAATGCGCTACATACAGTGGATCAGCATTAACAATGCGCTACATACAGTGGACCAGCATTAACAATGTGCTACATACAGTGGACCAGCATTAACAATGCGCTACATACAGTGGATCAGCATTAACAATGCGCTACATACAGTGGACCAGCATTAACAATGCGCTACATACAGTGGACCAGCATTAACAATGTGCTACATACAGTCGACCAGCATTAACAATGCGCTACATACAGTGGACCAGCATTAACAATGCGCTACATACAGTGGACCAGCATTAACAATGCGCTACACACAGTGGACCAGCATTAACAATGCGCTACATACAGTGGACCAGCATTAACAATGCGCTACATACAGTGGACCAGCATTAACAATGCGCTACATACAGTGGACCAGCATTAACAATGCGCTACATACAGTGGACCAGCATTAACAATGCGCTACATACAGTGGACCAGCATTAACAATGCGCTACATACAGTGGACCAGAATTGTATTAGCCATTGGACAGAACTGTCGTCTCTGTGTTCCCAATTAAACGCCATCCTGTATATAAATATTAAAGCATTTTTTTTTTTTTGCTTTTTTCATCTTTGCTGGTTTACTTTTTTTTCAGATCAAATACTAAGGAAGGTACACATGAAACTAGGTCAATAAAATGGTTCTACTCACCGAATGCTTACATCCACCTATAGACAGTGTTCCCTCCCTCTCACGTTTCTTCAGTATGTTGTTTTTCAGTCAGGCTTGTCACGTTCCCTTCTTCTTTGTGCATGTCATACTTCTCACTTCTTCTTTGTGCATGTCATACTTCTCACTCCTTCTTTGTGCATGTCATACTTCTCACTCCTTCTTTGTGCATGTCATACTTCTCACTCCTTCTTTGTGCATGTCATACTTCTCACTCCTTCTTTGTGCATGTCATACTTCTCACTCCTTCTTTGTGCATGTCATACTTCTCACTCCTTCTTTGTGCATGTCATACTTCTCACTCCTTCTTTCCTTTAGCTGAATTAATGCATACCTTTTCTCAAGCTATAATAAAGTTTTCTCTGACATTTTGTTATTTTTTATTTTGTTGTTAATCCTCGTCCTGGCAGGAAATTTCAGGGTACGTTTTATTTTAAATTATGGGAACGAGCGGTAAATGTAGTGATGTATTGTTTCCCGCCATACAAAATGATCCGGGGTGACATCTGGTGCTCAATATTGATACTATTCAGTCCTAGATGAGGTACAAACAGTCCTCAGTGTCTCGCATGCCACAAACAAGAAACTATACACACCAACCTTGTCCTGATCGATGTGTTGCAATAATGCTCTCCTGCCAGTCAGTTAAGCCAGGCCACCAATACATCATCCAGTTCTTTTGAGAAAGTAGGTGCACGACATCCCTCCCTTCCTGCCTACTTTCCTATGTATCTATCTATCTATCTGCCTGCCTCCCTCCCTACTTAACTACCTACCCCATCTTATATTTATAGTGAATGTATACCTACCTTGTGACAAGCAAGACGAGGACTCTTTAGATGAATTTAGAAATACAATAGCCACTCTTGATAATTTTATAGCTGAACAACACTGCAACAATGTCTTAATTGCAGGAGATTTTAATGCTAGTCCAACTAAAGGTAGGTTTTGGAAAGATATTATTAATTTATTTATTAGCAAGTGCTTTATATTTAGTGATGTTGAGGCAATGCAGAATGATTCGTTTACATATTTATGTCCTGCAAAGAATACAACCAGTTGGCTTGATCATATAACAGTAAGTGAGAGTCTAAACGAAATAATAGATGATATTACTATAAGGTATGATATGGCCCTTTATGATCACTTTCCCCTGGCATGTAAGCTAAACATTGACATATGTAATGTTGGTATAGTAGATGTACACATTGAACCGTCAGAATTCATCGACTGGCAAAAACTGTCTATTGTGGATAATTTACAGATATATAGATCAAATATTAATCATTATCTAGGTGAATTGGATATATCAAGTTTTAATTGCTTGGACTGCAGTGTATATAGATGTAATAATGAACAGCATATCAAGGAATTAAATTTAATTTATAACAGTATAATTAGTTTGTTACTTAATTCATCTTCTTTGTTTAAGAAAGAACCATTAAAAAGGCATAAAGTTATACCAGGTTGGAATGATGAAATTAAGGATATGCATAAGTTTGCGAGAAGTAAGTTTTTAACTTGGAAGAATAGGGGACGTCCACTTGCAGGAGTTGAGTTAGAAGAAATGAAGGAGTCTAGAAAGGACTTTAGGAATGTATTGAAACAAGTTAAACAAAATGAGTCTCAAATTAGAACAAATAAGTTAGCTCAATCTCTATCTAATAACAATTTGAAATCATTTTGGAAAGAGGTTAGACAAATAAAGAATAATAAAGTTTTTGTAAGTATGAAAATAGATGGAGAATGTGACCCAAAATGTATTGTAGAGAAATTTTCCAATAAGTTTAAACATGTATATGATGATTGTAAATGTCAGAATGATGATGACTTCATGATAGATAAATTGGTGAAAAATGTACGTGACGGTGAAATATTTGGTAAGGTAAATAGTCATGATGTATCTACAGCAATATCTGACCTCAATTGTGGTATTGGCCCAGATAATATACATTCTTTTCATTTAAAGTATTGTACAAACGAATTGATAGTAGTAATTGCAAAGTTGATTTCTTCTTGTGTTGTACATGGTTGTATGCCTGTAAGAATGAACTTTGGAATTATGGTACCCTTATTGAAAGATAAGTATAAAGATAATACATCACTTGATAATTATAGATCAATTACGTTATCGCCAATATTATTGAAGGTATTTGAATACTGCTTGAAGTACAAAATTTTAAGATATGTTAGTTTAAATGATAGGCAGCATGGATTCAGAGAGAGGTATTCTACTTCTACTGCATGTTTAATTCTCAAGGAAACTATTTTAAGGTACACCACGGAGGGATCTAATGTTTTTTCATGTTTTATTGACCTGACAAAAGCTTTTGATAAGGTGAATCATTTCAAACTTGCAAATAAGCTTTTAAAACTAGGATTACCAAATTTCTTGGTTAATATTTTATTTTACTTTTACAGAAACCAACATGTTGTTGTCAAATTTAAAGATTCAATTTCAACTGAATGGACTATGAAAAATGGAGTGAGACAGGGTGGGGTTTTATCTCCCTTGTTGTTTTCAATTTATATTGATGACTTATTAAGTAAATTATCTGCAAGTAATGTAGGCTGTAGACTAGGTTTACAAGTCAGCAATGTGATCGCCTATGCAGACGATCTTGTAATATTGGCTCCTTCGGTTAGAGGTCTGCAAACATTGATAGATATTATGGATCATGAAATTAAACAACTAGACTTATCTATTAACTCTGCAAAATCAGTATGTATGATCTTTAAATATAAGTATGGACAGGAAATGAATCCTTTCATATATTTAGACAATAACAAATTAAATATTGTTTCTGAATACAAATATTTGGGTTTTATAATCGATTGTAATCTTAATAATGACTTGGATATGATAAGATGCAGAAATAAGTTTTACAATGAGTTTAATTGTCTTTTAAGAAAGTTTAGCAACACGAGTACTGAAGTATTTTTAAATTTATTTCAAAGCTACTGTTTGAATTTTTATGGCGCTGAACTTTGGTTTAATAATAGAAAATGTTATATACCGTTTAAGCAGTTTTCCATTGGATACCACAAGGCAATAAAGAAAATATTGAATATGAAGTACTGGGAGAGCAACCACAGTGCTTGTAGAGAATGTGGAGTGATGGTGTTTAGGCATTTGGTTAACTGGATGAAAATAAGATTTGTATATAGAAATCTCATAAAGCCATGTAGTTTTATAGAGAAGAACATGTATTACATGTTACATAGATCTTTTCTTGTAAAGGATGTTGAAAAAATAATCCTACATGAGTATGGATTTACTAACTTATTGCTAAATGATATCAATGCTATCAGATCAAGAATTGTTTATGTACAGAACACAGAACCAACTATGCGCTAAGGACTTTTAGCTTAATGTAGATTACGTAAATAACTCTGTAAAAAGTGTATGTATATGTCTTTTTATGAAATAAAATTATGACTGACTACCCCATCCATCCATTTATCACTTGTACACTCGGATACCATAGTCTCTAGCCCTCTCATACAAATTTGTGTACTTCACTTATTTCTATTTATGGAAGCATATCTCTTTAAACTAATTTATGAATATAATTTTCTATAATTCAACTTTAAAACTATATATACTATTTATTGAAAAGCAAGTTCTATCCAAAAATCAATCCGGATAGATATAATTGCATAGAGAAAAACATAGGGTGTCCAGGAATTATCCTGAGTGGGCTAGAGATTATGGTATCAGAGTGTACCTCAGGCAAGAATCAAAGAAAATCATATCAGAAACTTCATAAATGCCTTCTTATTGATATTCTTTTCTACATAAATATTATAAGAGAAATATACGTATGTAAAATAAAAACCCGTAATATGTGAGCAATGATGTCCGGACGAAGGCGAAGTCATGACGTGCGCCACCTGTCTGAAAGCAGCTCCATTCAAAGCCAAGATGTCTTGCGCCAAAAGTACCAACTTCATCACACAGCTCACAAAGCAGCTGGGGACAGGATCTTGACGTCGCCGGTGACCTTGAAACCTGTTATTATCACCATCCTTCATTCCGTTTAGCTAACCCAGTTAGTTATCAATTTATTACGAGCAAAAATTAGTGAAATTTACCTGCATAAGACTGTAAGGCAGGACAAATATGCCCACAGCACATGATTTAATTTTAACTACATTTTTTGCTTCTGCCCATACATTGTTTCCTATTGTCCATTCTTCCAGAGACGTATGCATATGTCATTTCCCCGCTTACAAAAGGACGTCATAGCACTAACCCGGCAGCTGCAGGGAGACTCTTAAGAGGTTTTACTGGGCGACTGCGGGGAGACTCTTAAGATCCTAGGCCTAAAACAAAACTTTTAAAAGGCCCCAGTAGCACTTGAATCATTTTTTTCCTCCATACCTCATAATACTTCTCCACATCTGTCAAAGTCCCCTCCTTCCCCCCCCCCCCTTCAATTATCACCTATTTTCCCTGTTATTCCCTTATTCATTGGTATATTTTTGTGCTAACATCTGCAAGCTGGTTGCAGGGTGTGGTTATGTGACTAGCCAGTGTGTTGGCAGAGGTAGAAGGTGGGGTGAGACTCTCAGTCTTGCTCCAGACCTCGCTAGAGGTGGGGTTGCCTCGCTCTGCTCCACATTTCATGAATTGGCCGCTCCGTATTTATTCACGATTTTGACCATCTAAACACTATTCCCACTTGTTATATTGTTGTCACATGTTACAATCTTCATATTAAACGTAAAATAGGCGCATATGGATAAGTATTAATTATATTTATGGTAAATTAACGATTTTAGTGAGGAAAGAATCATAATACCTACGCACAGGGGCTGCGCAGCCGAGAGGTTAACCCATTCACGCACATATGACACAGAGGTTGCCAGATTAGCAATAAGAAATAGAGTTCTCTCACTCTTACAATTACCTCTCCAAAATTAGTTTTCTGCCCACCCCTGGCTATAATGTGGAGAAGGAGTCTAGACACTGGTGACATATCAGATAGCTTGAAAAACGCAATAATTGCCCCACTGCATAAAGGAGGGAGTAAAGCACTACCAAAAAAATACCGCCCGGTAGCTCTAACCTCTCACATCATTAAAGTTTTCGAGCGAGTCCTGCGAAGCAAAATTTCAACATTCATGGAGACAAATGAACTACACAACACCGGTCAACATGGGTTTAGAGCGGGAAGATCATGTCTCTCACAACTTTTGGAACACTATGACAAAATTCTTAAAGCGCTAGAAGAAAAGAAAAACGTGGATGTCATTTACACCGATTTTGCTAAGGCATTTGATAAATGTGACCATGGTATAATAGCCCACAAACTGAAAGCAAAAGGTATAACTGGGAAAATCGGACGGTGGATATACAATTTCCTCGTAAACCGAAAACAATCGGTAGCAGTAAACCAAGTCACTTCTGAGCCTTCGGATGTCAAAAGCTCAGTGCCCCAAGGAACAGTGCTAGCGCCCCTTCTGTTCCTCATACTAATTTGCGACATAGATACCAACACCAGACACAGTACGGTGTCGTCTTTTGCTGATGACACAAAATTAAGCAAGATAGTAAACACACAAGAGGACACGGGCCGACTGCAGGAAGACATGAATGTAGTGTTCCAGTGGACCAGGGAAAACAACATGCAATTCAATGAGGAAAAATTCCAAATTAATACGGTACAGAGATAATAATGGTGTTAAATAAATTACAAATTACTTAACAGAATCTAACCACATAATAGAACGGAAAGACAGTGTGAAAGACCTTGGGGTATTAATGTCTGAAAATATGGGTTTCAAAGTACATAACCAGGTCAAAGTGGCGGCTGCGAAACGTTTAACGGGTTGGATTCTGCGTACTTTTAAAACACGCGGTGAATTGCCTATGATAATGCTCTTCAAATCTCTAGTGCTACCGCGGCTTGAATACTGTAGCGTATTAACATCCCTATACAAAGCAGGTGAAATAAATGACGTAGAGAGTGTACAAAGAAATTTCACTTCGCATATAAGTTCGATAAAACATCTACACTATTGGGAGCGTTTAAGAGCACTGAATCTGTACTCACTGGAACGTAGAAGAGAACGTTACCTAATAATATACACGTGGAAAATCGCAGAGGGTTTAGTACCAAACCTACATACTCCGATAGTCATGAAATTCAGTGATAGGAGAGGCTGGGAATGCGAAATCCCCCGGATGAATAACAGGGGTGCTATGGGCTCTCTGCGAGAGGGCTGGTTATCACACAGAGGCCCACGTCTCTTCAACAAACTCCCACGGCGAGTAAGAGACATGAGGGACATCTCGTTAGACAACTTCAAGAGAGCCCTAGATGTCGAACTGCAAAAAGTGCCAGACGAGCCCATCCTCGCAAGGGAGCGAGCTGTCACTTCAAACAGTCTACTGCACCAAATCACCACCCATAACGAGGGGCGTCGCGCTCCTTGGTGCCGCTAGAAGAGCGGCGAACACATCTAAAGGTAATAAGCTAACTCAAAGACAACTGCGGAGGTTGAAGTAACTAAACTAAAGGTTTCTAAATACCCCTGATGGTAACAAAGGCTTTAAAGTATCCCCAATAGGCTCCAAATGGCGTCATGTTTCGGAGATGGTTAATAGATAATGCTTTGGAACGACTATTACATATTATTTTAAATATAGCTTTAAGATATGACTTAGCAACATTACATGCACATAGATTCAGTGACTAATAGATTTCAATCATACTAAATAACCATATACATTGATACCAATGGTCATAGTTGGGGAATTTGTATAAATATATATACCGGTATATATATATATATATATAGTTAATTGTATATAGTTCAAGCAAAGTGAAGCAGGTGCAGATTTGCCAGGTTTAGGGTAGTGGAACAATGCATAGTATATTATTATTACGCATCCTGAAGAAGGTTTTGTACCACAGAGGTCGCTCTCTCTCTCTCTCTTGTCCTGCCATATAAATACGAACAACACAGTAGATACCTAGTTTACACTGGCCATGCATTATTACGTGGTAGTTACGGGATAATAATGAGCAACGCACAAACACTTTCACGCCATTATCTAATAGTTGAGTTAGGGCTCATAGCCACACACGCCTGTATAGGGGGACATTTAGCGGAAGCAGTAATTCAGAGAGAGAGAGAGAGAGAGAGAAACACTAGCCCACTACAGCCAAGATTCTTGTAACCAACGTTGTGTATAGAGACTCATTTTGAGAATACAATTATACAGTATATTGTATTAATACATGCCTAATAAATAATAAATGTTGGCCATTGTAAGCATGTGCAATGATGGTTTAACAATTATTTGCAATACATGAGATAAATCGTCGCTAATCACTAACTGCCAGATAGAGAAGGAAGGTGGGGGAGTTGGGGATAGTTTGGTGGTGGAAAGTGGGGGTAGACATGGACCCGACGCCCCCCTTCCACCTGCCCAGGGTGGAGTAGGGGAAGGAAGGATCCACCCCTGAGCAACTTTTACTATGCGTGAGTGTACTGTACTTACTAATATGTTCCTGCTTCATGTGTCTAATCCATTTTTTATTAATTTCACCACACCACCAAACACCTCCAATGAAGTTAATGAACGTATATATGTGGGAATAGAATATGCCCCACGTGCCTTCTGCGTGGTGTGTCGTAAGAGGCGACTAAAGAGGTTGGGTCGGTGGGCTTGCGACCACCACCCGGCAAAAATATCTAAGCAAAGAAAAACGAACGAACAGCCTCGGATGCGGACGGAACCTACGTTGACGAACCACGACCGACTAAGGACATACCTTCGGACATTCTGAGAATGGCTACGTGGAATGTTAGTGGCATGAATGATGGCACAAAGGAGAGAGAGGTTCTAGAAGTGTTAGTGAATGCCAGGCTGGATGTATGTAGAATGACAGAGACCAAATGGAAAGGTTCAGATGTGAGAGAGTGGGAGTGTGGAATGGGTGTGTGTGCTGGAGTGAGTGAAGGAACAGCGAGAGAAGGTGCATGTTTGTTTGTAAGTAGCAAATGGAAGGAATGTGTAAGAGAGTATGGGTCTGTGGGTTCAAGGATTGTGTGGGTGAGAATGAAAGTAGGAATACAAACGTGGGTGATTGTTTGCGTGTATGCCCCGACAGAGGATATACTTGAAAGAAAGAAAGAGGAGTTCTGGATGAATGTGGAGGCGTGCCTGGAGAAGTTTGACAAGAATGAAAGAATATTTCTGATTGGGGATATGAATGGTAAGGTGGGTGATAGGAAAGTTGAGGGAGTGGTGGGAGGGTGGGGGTACCATCAGAGGTGAATGGGAATGGTAGTGCACTTGTGGACGTATGTGTGGGGAGAAGGCTGTGGATAGCCAACACCTTCTTCCGACACAGAATGATCCACAGGTACACGTGGAAACGGATGTTGACGATGAAGGATAAGACAGTGGTGGAACGAAAGTCATTGATTGATTATGTATGTGTGGATGAACGAATGAAGAAATCTGTGATGGATGCTAGGGTGTATAGGGGTATTGGAGGGGGTCTGTCTGATCATTATGTAGTGGTAGCTAAGGTTAGGATACAAAAGAAGTGGGTGAGGAGAGCGGGAGGGAGGCGAGAGGAGGGTGGAATGGAGAGGTTGCAGGAGGAGGAAGTCAGGGAGGAGTACAGGAGAGCAGTGGAAAGACGACTAGGTGGGTTCGACCTGGAAGTTATGGAGGAAGTGGAGGAGATGAGCAAGGTGTTTAAGGATGAGATCTGTGCAGCATGTGAGGAGGTGTGTGGAGTGAGGAGAAGAGGGAGGGGAGTGAAAGGTACAGCATGATGGACAGAAGAGGTAAGAATAGCTGTGGAAGAAAAGAAGAAAGCATATAGAGAGTGGTTGGGTAGTAGAGGGAATGAAGATTTCGAGAGACAGAAACGAGCAAGGTACGTGGAGAGTAAGAGGGTGGTGAATAGAGTAGTGAAGGAAAGTAAGAGAAGAGTAGATGAGGAATTTGGAAGGAATCTGAGTGTAAAATGGAGGGAGAGTAAGAAACTGTTCTGGAAAGAAGTCAAGAAAGTTAGGGAAGGTAGCAAGGGAAACAGTAAGGGTGTGAAAGATAAGAATGGGAGAATGCTAGCCGAGAAGCAAGAGAGAGTCGAAAGATGGAGGGAGTACTTCAGTGAGTTGCTAAATGTAAAGAATGAAAAGCCAGCAAACATAGCTGGATATGGTATGGGAGGGAGAAGAAGAGAAGTAGTGGAGGAGGAGGTGGGGATCAGGAGGTGTGGGAAGCCATGAAATTAGTGAAGTTGGGGAAAGCACCAGGAACAGATGGAGTGTGTGGGGAATTGTTGAGGTATGGTGGTGAGATAGTGATAGAATGGGTATGGAAAATGTGCAAACTAGCATGGGAGAAGGGGAGTGCACCCGATGACTGGAAGACTGGCATAATAGTCCCCCTATATAAGGGCAAAGGGGACAGAGGAGTGTGTGGTAACCACCGAGGAATATGTCTTCTAAGCGTGGGTAGGGAAGGTATACAGTAGGTGATTGAGAGAGTGAGAGTGAGAATGGAGAAATGGATAGGCAACGAGCAGGGAGGCTTTAGGAAGGGAAGAGGATGTGTAGATCAGATTTTTACCCTGAATTGTTTTGTGGAGAAGTATCTGGAGAAGAAACAAAAGGTGTATGTTGCCTTTATGGACTTGGAGAAGGCCTATGACAGAGTGGATAGAGAAGGTTTGTGGGAAGTACTTAGAGTATACGGAGTAGAGGGAAAGTTGCTGAAAGCAGTGAAGAGCATGTATGAGGGTGCAGTTTGTGGAAAGTACTTAGAATATACGGAGTAGAGGGCAAGTTGCTGAAAGCAGTGAAGAGCATGTATGAGGGTGCAAAGGCGGCAGTATGTGTGGAGAGTGAGCAGAGCGAGTTCTTTGACCTGAATATTGGTTTGAAACAGGGGTGTGTGATGTCCCCGTGGTTGTTTACTGTATATATGGATGGAGTCATGAAAGAAATACTATCAAGAGCAGTGGATGTTGGTGTATCGCTGAAAAGGGAGGGAATTGAGTGGAAGCTACCTATACTGCTGTTTGCGGATGATACAGTTCTGATGAGTGATAATGAATGGGAGTTGCAGGGTCTGGTAAATGAGTTTGGAACAGTGTGCAAAAAACGGAATTTGAAGGTAAATGCGGGGAAGAGCAAGGTTATGGTCTTCGAAAGGGGTGAAGTCACAGAGTGTGAGGTGAAGCTGAACGGTCAGGCTATAGAGATCGTCAACTCTTTTAAGTATCTGGGCAGTGTGTTGAGTAAAGATGGGACTATGGATGAAGAAGTGTGGGAGAGGGTACAACACGGGAAGCGGGTTGTACGAACACTAAAAGCAGTAACAAGAAATAGGGTGGTCAGTATGGAAGTGAAGAAGTCCTTGCATGACAGTGTGGTAATCCCGACACTAACTTACGGAAGCGAAGCATGGACGTTGGTTGAGAGACTCAGGCCAAGAGTGGGAGCAGTGGAAATTAATTACTTAAGGAGTGCGTACGGAGTTACATGGAGGGATAGACAGACTAATGAGGAAGTAAGAAGGAGGTGTGGTGTGGAGGTAGATGTACTGGAAAGTGTGAAAAGGAACAACTTGAGATGGTTCGGCCATATGGAACGTATGGAAAGCGAGAGAATGACTAAGAGGGTGTACGAGAGCGAGGTGGAGGGACAGAGAGGGAGAGGTAGACCGAATGAGAGGTGGAAGGATGGAGTGAGGAAGTACATGAACGAAGGCGGTGCTGGTTGGGGGGAGGGGCATCGACTGACTGGGGACAGAGGTGCATGGGGGCAGTTCGTTCGTGGCCACCCCTTCGGGGATCACGGTGTCAGGCAATAGATAGATAGACAGATATATGTGATCCACAGGTATTCGAACCTGGGTTAGCACACACAGATTTTAGACACCTTAACCCTTACACCACCAAGACGGTTAAAGAATGTTGATTCAAAATTAGAATAAACATATTAAAGTAAATTTGAAATACACTTTGTATTAGGTAATATGTAAATACATTGTATAAATGTAGTTATTTATATCCCTGCGGAAATTAATCGATTAATGTTTCATATAATATGATCCTAATTGTATGATTACATAATTGTGGGATGTGAGTCTGGTTTCATAGCCTCATCCTTAAACTGCAATATAAATTCAGTGAAATGCTGATCACAGGTTCAGATGCTCTGAAATTATGCTATATCATTATGCAATTCTACCCAATGTATAATTATTGAACTGGATATATCTAGAAAGTGGATTTGTGTCCAATAGTACAATTAAGGTCATATATTTTGGTGGTTTTATAACAACCGACCTGTGACCGACTCTCAATGTTCCAATAACTGACAGCTGCGTTCTGTGTGCACTCCAAAATGATTTACAACCACTTGTGTTTGGGGAGAGCGGAGAGCTCCTTCACTTTCAACCCTAATTCTGAAAGGTTTGACATAGGAGGAAATTCGTTCGATGTAATAGGAGTTTCATAATTGAATTAAAGGGATGAAAGTGCGGTAGGATAGTGATTAACGTTCCTGTCTACAAATATCATCAACATTTTAGAGGGAGTACTGTATTGACAATATTTGTTTGTAAGTAGCTCCTTCAGGTCAATAACAGGTCTCTTCAGGTCAGTGACAATTGTGGCCTGAAGAAGTATTTGTAAAACGTTGTTAATAAAGTGCCCCTCCTCATATGATGTTTTTAGTCGTTCTTTTATCTTTTCGGAGTTAATTTTAACATGCTGGCTACTAATCTGCCAGTCCAGGTTCGATGCCCGGTCTGGACTACCGGTACTGCCACCCAGTCAAGTCATGTAGTTGATTTATCTTATTGGTAATGAGAAGTTAAGGTTAACACTGGCGAAGATAAACTTTGGTAAGCTGATTAATGAGCACCTATTATTAGATCCAAAGGTTAATAACTCGGAGAGCTGCGGCAACGTGTGTCCAGGTGATAGCAGCCCTTTTTTGTTCTCTCTCTTTTTTTTTATCAGTAGAAAACGATATGCAAAAGTGTGCCGTGCTGTCTTTCGATACGTCCATCAATACTTCTACATTTTCTATACGCTTCAACATCTGAACAAGGGTAAAAACAGCTGGGAATAAGCAAATAAGATAACGTCCCCTCAAAGTAGAATCTGTAGCACATATTCATAAAAAATGTTGATGGGTAAGGAAGAGTTTTCAAGCTATGTCATCCACTTTCTCGTTCACATACACTGGATTATGTTGGGTAGCTTCAAGCAAACTCGTGGAGATCAATATATCATTTTTTTGTGGCTTTCAAAAATATATATCAAATTATGGAGTCTGCCTAAACGATAATCTCTGTTTTTTATATCCTAGTGTTTCGTAATACATGTTCCCCATGAAGACATTAACCCGAGTACAAATATGTATCGTTTTTGCTGGTGAAAAACATATATTAAGTCGCATTGCATGCTTAACTCCCTAAGAGCGGGCATGTTTGTTGACATGACCTAGCTGCAGGGCGGGTGTATTTACCGAAAACGAGCTTCATTCCATGCTCTTTTTCATGCATAAACAAGAGCCAGAGCGTAATACAATTATGTATCCATGAAAGGGCGATAATAGACCTTTCCAATGACACCTAAATCATCCTTGTATGACCACGGGTTATCTTGTAGCGATCGTGTAACCGGAGGTGAAAATACCCTAAAATAAGGTAATTTCTGTAGTTTTTTCCTTGTCTCGCAAGGACGGGCGATGGTGGGAAGACCTAATACGCGCCAGTGACAGCCCAACTGTGGTGCCGACCGGTCGAAGCCCAGCTGTCATCCTGTGTTGAAATGTCAGCTGAAATGTCAGCTGAAATGTCAGCTGTGTTGAAATGGATAGAAAATTGGCTCAGCGACAGAAAGCAAAGAGTAGTCATAAATGGTAAGGCATCTAAATGGACCAATGTAAGTAGCGGGGTACCCCAGGGATCGGTACTAGGACCAATTCTCTTTCTAATTTACATCAACGACATAGATGAGGGTCTCACCTGTACAATCTCAAAATTTGCTGACGATACAAAAATTGCAAATAGCGTACTCTCAAAAGATCAAGTTGACGATATGCAACACAATCTAGATAAATTGTCGCATTGGGCCCAAATTTGGCAAATGAGTTTCAATGCGGATAAATGTAAAGTACTACATATCGGATACCTAAATGAGAAAGCAAACTATTCGATGAATGGCACTCAGCTTAAGAATGTAAACAGAGAAACCGATCTGGGAGTAACAATATCGAGTAACCTAAAACCGAGTCAACAATGTTCAGAAGTTGTTAAGAAGGCAAACAAAATAATTGGCTTTATAGGCAGGTCATTTGAGCATAAATCCAAAGACGTTATCCTAACCCTTTACAATTCCTTAGTCCGCCCTCTTCTGGAATACTGCGTTCAATGCTGGTGCCCTTATTACCAAAAAGACATAAACAAGCTAGAACGAGTTCAACGTAGAGTTACCAAAATGATACCTAGCCTAAAGAACAAACCATACGAAGAGCGTCTTAGAGAATTAAATCTATTTCCTTTAACCCAGCGCAGATTAAGAGGTGACTTAATTCAAGTGTTCAAAATCATCAAAGGCATCGACAATATGAACTGTAGTAAGTACTTCACTATCGACCAATCTAATTACACGCGGGGAAACGGTTGCAAAATTATTGGTAAATCTTTTAACTCACACGAATCTAAGAATTTCTTCTTCAATCGAGTTGTCAACTTGTGGAATGGGCTTCCTGAGACGTTATAAACTGCAGCACCGTTGATTCATTTAAACTCCCCCTAGACAAATATCTCGCATCAAACCCGCGACTGACTGCGTTTGTAAATGAATAACTTTATTTTATCCTCCCCTCAGTTAATAACCAATATGTCCCCTACTAACTTCCTAGTCCTGCCACGGACATTAGTTCCAGGGCAGTAGTTCCCTTTCCAATGTTCCCTTACCCACTCTAAACCACCGTTTGGACACTTGATCCTCCGTGTTTTGGAGGACAAGCAGCCTAGAAGGGTCACTAGACCTGTTGTTGCTTGATTTCCTTTGTACTCCTTTGTACTCCCAACGTGTGGTCTCTCTCAGAGCTCATAACGTCCTCAAAATGGCATCCGTCATATGATGGACACCGCAGGGGTGGCTACTATTCTCTCGCCCATCATATGACGGGCACTGCGGTTTGAGGGTTAAAATATAGATTTAGTTAAATTGAAACAACTATTTTACTTCTTTGCGATGTACAGTACAGTAGACCGTAACCAGAATAAATGGTCAGCATATGTCTACAATTAGTTTCAACTCTCTAAGAGGATCACTTAACTTGCACAAAGATACTTCATGGAACTGAACCTTGGATATATGTATCTAACACAAAAATACCTAGCATATTCTAATTGGTACTAGTTCGGTAAATACTGGTTCAATTTTATGTAAATACTTATATATAATAACACATATATAAAGATAGATGTCGTTTGTCGTATTTTTAACATAAAACAAGCAGTACGAGCAGTAAATAACCATTTTATTTTTAAGATACGAGGGTCGCCACTCGGGATTATCACATATTTCGTTAACAAAAACTAATGATAAGGTTAACCCAGATCTATACCAACCCTGTATAGAGCTAGTGGACATTAGCTCTAATAGCTAAGAGTAAACTTTAGTTATTACGAGCCAGACATATTGTATCTTATCTGATCTTATAACTAACGCGGACACTTGACTATCATGATAAGAGAAATTATACTACCTCTGGCCTTGTAACTATCAGTCTCTTACCAGTCACTAAACATGTACATTATATCTTACCGGAGGAATATATACACCATAATTATGAAGAGGAGCACTTTATTGACAACGTTTTGCAGTGACCTGAAGAAGCTATTTGCGAAACTTTGGTAATACAGTGTTTCTCCTCATGTGGTGTTTATATTCGTTGTCAACTTTGGTAATACAGTGTTTCTCCTCATGTGGTGTTTATATTCGTTGTCAACTTTGGTAATACAGTGTTTCTCCTCATGTGGTGTTTATATTCGTTGTCAACTTTGGTAATACAGTGTTTCTCCTCATGTGGTGTTTATATTCGTTGTCAACTTTGGTAATACAGTGTTTCTCCTCATGTGGTGTTTATATTCGTTGTCAACTTTGGTAATACAGTGTTTCTCCTCATGTGGTGTTTATATTCGTTGTCAACTTTGGTAATACAGTGTTTCTCCTCATGTGGTGTTTATATTCGTTGTCAACTTTGGTAATACAGTGTTTCTCCTCATGTGGTGTTTATATTCGTTGTCAACTTTGGTAATACAGTGTTTCTCCTCATGTGGTGTTTATATTCGTTGTCAACTTTGGTAATACAGTGTTTCTCCTCATGTGGTGTTTATATTCGTTGTCAACTTTGGTAATACAGTGTTTCTCCTCATGTGGTGTTTATATTCGTTGTCAACTTTGGTAATACAGTGTTTCTCCTCATGTGGTGTTTATATTCGTTGTCAACTTTGGTAATACAGTGTTTCTCCTCATGTGGTGTTTATATTCGTTGTCAACTTTGGTAATACAGTGTTTCTCCTCATGTGGTGTTTATATTCGTTGTCAACTTTGGTAATACAGTGTTCTCCTCATGTGGTGTTTATATTCGTTGTCAACTTTGGTAATACAGTGTTTCCTCATGTGGTGTTTATATTCGTTGTCAACTTTGGTAATACAGTGTTTCTCCTCATGTGGTGTTTATATTCGTTGTCAACTTTGGTAATACAGTGTTTCTCCTCATGTGGTGTTTATATTCGTTGTCAACTTTGGTAATACAGTGTTTCTCCTCATGTGGTGTTTATATTCGTTTGTCAACTTTGGTAATACAGTGTTTCTCCTCATGTGGTGTTTATATTCGTTGTCAACTTTGGTAATACAGTGTTTCTCCTCATGTGGTGTTATATTCGTTGTCAACTTTGGTAATACAGTGTTTTCTCCTCATGTGGTGTTTATATTCGTTGTCAACTTTGGTAATACAGTGTTTCTCCTCATGTGGTGTTTATATTCGTTGTCAACTTTGGTAATACAGTGTTTCTCCTCATGTGGTGTTTATATTCGTTGTCAACTGTCAACTTTGGTAATACAGTGTTTCTCCTCATGTGGAGCTTATATTAGTTGTCAACTTTGGTAATACAGTGTTCGCCCTCATGTTGTGTTTATATTCGTTGTCAACTTTGGTAATACAGTGTTTCTCCTCATGTGGTGTTTATATTCGTTGTCAACTTTGATAATACAGTGTTTTCTCCTCATGTGGTGTTTATATTCGTTGTCAACTTTGGTAATACAGTGTTTCTCCTCATGTGGTGTTTATATTCGTTGTCAACTTTGGTAATACAGTGTTTCTCCTCATGTGGTGTTTATATTCGTTGTCAACTTTGGTAATACAGTGTTTCTCCTCATGTGGTGTTTATATCGTTGTCAACTTTGATAATACAGTGTTTTCCTCCTCATGTGGTGTTTATATTCGTTGTCAACTTTGGTAATACAGTGTTTCTCCTCATGTGGTGTTTATATTCGTTGTCAACTTTGATAATACAGTGTTTCTCCTCATGTGGTGTTTATATTCGTTGTCAACTTTGGTAATACAGTGTTTCTCCTCATGTGGTGTTTATATTCGTTGTCAACTTTGATAATACAGTGTTTCTCCTCATGTGGTGTTTATATTCGTTGTCAACTTTGGTAATACAGTGTTTCTCCTCATGTGGTGTTTATATTCGTTGTCAACTTTGGTAATACAGTGTTTCTCCTCATGTGGTGTTTATATTCGTTGTCAACTTTGGTAATACAGTGTTTCTCCTCATGTGGTGTTTATATTCGTTGTCAACTTTGGTAATACAGTGTTTCTCCTCATGTGGTGTTTATATTCGTTGTCAACTTTGGTAATACAGTGTTTCTCCTCATGTGGTGTTTATATTCGTTGTCAACTTTTCAAAGTTATTTCAACATCTTACCTGATCTTGCAGCTAACACAGAATTCTATCTATCTATCTATTGCCTGACCGCCATGATCCCCGAAGGGGTGGCCACGAACGAACCGCCCCCATGCACTTCTGTCCCCAGTCAGTCGACGCCCCTCCCCCCAACCAGCACCGCCTTCGTTCATATACTTCCTCACTCCATCCTTTCACCTCTCTTTCGGTCTACCTCTCCCTCTCTGTCCCTCCACCTCGCTCTCATACACCCTCTTATATAAGTCGTAGGTGTGTGCATAAACCTTTAACCGTCCTGGTGGTGTAATGGTTAAGGTGGCAAAAATATGTGTGTGATAACCCGGGTTCGAATCCCGGTGGATCATATATACTTTAATTAATTTCATTGGGGGTGTGGTGGTGAGATTAATAAAAATAATATAGTCATTCTCTCGCTTTCCATACGTTTCATATGGCCGAACCATCTCAAATTATTCCTGTTCACACTTTCCAGCACATCTACCTCCACACCACACCTCCTTCTTACTTCCCCATTAGTCTGTCTATCCCTCCATGTAACTCCGCACGTACTTCTTAAGTAATTAATTTCCACTGCTCTCACTTTTGGTCTGAGTCTCTCAACCAACGTCCATGCTTCACTTCCGTAAGTCAGTGTCGGGATTACCACACTGTCATGCAAGGACTTCTTCACTTCCATACTGACCACCCTATTTCTTGTTACTGCTTTCAACGTTCCTACAACCCTCTTCCCCTGTTGTATCCTCTCCCGCATTTCTTCATCAATAGTCCCATCTTTACTCAACACACTGCCCAGATACTTAAAAGAGTTGACTATCTCCATAGCCTGACCGTTCAGCTTCACCTCACACTCTGTGACTTCACCCTTTTCGAGGACCATAACCTTGCTCTTCCCCGCATTACCTTCAAATTCCGTTTTTCGCACACTTTTCCAAACTCATTTACCAGACCCTGCAATTCCCATTCATTATCACTCATCAGAACTGTATCATCCGCAAACAGTAGTATAGGTAGCTTCCATTCAATTCCCTCCCTTTTCAGCGATACCCCAACATCCACTGCTCTTGATAGTATTTCTTTCATTACTCCATCCATATATACAGTAAACAACCACGGGGACATAATACACCCCTGTTTCAACCCAACATTCAGGTCAAAGAACTTGCTCTGCTCACTCTCCACACGTACTGCCGCCTTTGCACCCTCATTCATGCTCTTCACTGCTTTCAGCAACTTGCCATCTACTCCGTATATTCTAAGTACTTTCCACAAACCTTCTCTCTCCACTCTGTCATAGGCCTTCTCCAAGTCCATAAAGGCAACATACACCTTTTGTTGCTTCTCCAGATATTTCTCCACAACACAATTCAGGGTAAAAATCTGATCTACACATCCTCTTCCCTTCCTAACACCTCCCTGCTTGTTGCCTATCCATTTCTCCGTTCTCACTCTCACTCTCTCAATCACTACCCTACTGGATACCTTCCCTACTACGCTTAGAAGACATATTCCTCGGTGGTTACCACACACTCTTCTTTCCCCTTTGCCCTTATATAGGGGGACTATTATGCCAGTCTTCCAGTCATCGGGTGCACTCCCCTTCTCCCATGCTAGTTTGCACATTTTCCATACCCATTCGATCACTATCTCACCACCATACCTCAACATTGCCCCACACACTCCATCTGTTCCTGGTGCTTTCCCCGACTTCACTCTTTTCATGGCTTCCCACACTTCTGACCTCCTGATCCCCACCTCTTCCTCCACTACTTCTCTTCTTCTCCCTCCCATACCATATCCAGCTATGTTTGCTGGCTCTTCATTCCTTACATTTAGCAACTCATTGAAGTACTCCCTCCATCTTTCGACTCTCTCTTGCTTCTCGGCTAGCATTCTCCCATTCTTATCTTTCACACCCTTACTGTTTCCCTTGCTACCTTCCCTAACTTTCTTGACTTCTTTCCAGAACAGTTTCTTACTCTCCCTCCATTTTACACTCAGATTCCTTCCAAATTCCTCATCTACTCTTCTCTTACTTTCCTTCACTACCCTCTTCCCCACCCTCTTACTCTCCACGTACACAGAATTAAGCTTGACAAACACATTACAGAACCATTATACTCTCCCTGATTTTGTAGTTCACACATATGTTTTCAGTCATGAGTTTAAGCCATTATATTTTAACTATTCGTATATTCAACACAAAGAACTAAGTATCATGAGACAGAGCTATTATACCATACATTATCGTATGGCTAGTATAGAACCCTTGCTATCAGGAATTATAGCTATGGTATTATACCTTACCTGACCATATAGGTATCATACAACCTTACCTATTACGAGTCAGACCAATTATAACTAACCTGATTCCATACCTAACGCAAAACTTTACGTAGCATAAGCCAGAGCTACGATACCTTACCTGATATTTAAGGGGACCCACCTCGCTTTTTTTCTCTTTCTCCCGCTCTCTCTTTGGCTTGTATCCATTCGGCCCCATTCAGCGTACTGTTTTAAGACGTTTACCCCCATCCAGGTGTCAATATTTTCCTGGCGAGCGGTAGCGAGCCAGCATATATATATTTTTTGTGTTGACAGCAAGCTAAATTTGTACATTTTTCGATAGACAAATTTCTCTGGCGAAGCCGGATTTCTCCATACAATGCTGGCTCGCTATCGCTCGCCAGGAAGAAATCGACACCTGGATGGGGATAAACGTCTTAAAACAGTTGGCTGAATGGATACAATCCAGGGAAAGAGAGAAAAGGAGAGAAAGGCAATAAAAGCCGGTGACCTCCCTTAACTAACAGACAACTACCGATTACGAGTCAGCGCCATGATACCTTACCTGAACGGTGAACGCATATCTGACATTTAGGCTCACAATGTTTGGATAATAACTTCAGCTCTATTCTTCGCCGTATTTTGTGGATACAAACATCGTAAGATGTGTTGATATAGTCTAACAAATCATACGAATCCGGTCCATCTAAGGAGGTCAAGCTTTTAGCATTGTCTACAATAAACGTCTATTAATGATGTGGGAATTCATTGATGAAGGATATTGTATCGAAATAACATAACAAACCTATATTAATTATTTTGTAGACTATAATGGTAGGTCAAATAACTCTGTGATGGGGTGGAGTTTGACCTGACCCATGGACCTACTTTGGTGTCAGGTCATTCTGGCCGCTAACCAAGGGGACTGGATGGTTTCCCAAGTTTGGACGAGAACATTCTCTCGTTCTACTGTACTTTTACGGAGTGACCGGACAACTCAACCAGTAGACCATTTCAACCAGTACCAAATCAACCGATACGGTTAGGTTAGGTTAGGTTAGGTTAGTACTATATTTTGGCACTGGTTTGGTTGGTTTTAGTTGATTTGGCACTGGTTGAGAGCTACTGGTTGAAATGGTCTACTGGTTGAGATGTCCGGGAACCCTTTTACGATATCCTGTCCTAACTCAACCCAATCTAAGGTATTCTAAATACTAACTTATATTATGTTTACATAGGCTTATATACGTTAGATAGGGTTAGGTTGAATAATGCAGGGTAAGGGTAACTGTGTTGGTGGTGTAATGGTTTAGTGTTCTGGGTGTGGTGTTCCGAGTTGGAATCCCGGGAGGACCATATGCATTCATTAGTTGATTCAAGTACATTGGGGTTTGTAATTGATGATTAATGTTAAGAACGGGGTGTGAATTATAGTCAAGTTAGCATAGTGTGAATTATAGTCAAGTTAGCATAGTGTGAATTATAGTCAAGTTAGCATAGTGTGAATTATAGTCAAGTTAGCATAGTGTGAATTATAGTCAAGTTAGCATAGTGTGAATTATAGTCAAGTTAGCATAGTGTGAATTATAGTCAAGTTAGCATAGTGTGAATTATAGTCAAGTTAGCATAGTGTGAATTATAGTCAAGTTAGCATAGTGTGAATTATAGTCAAGTTAGCATAGTGTGAATTATAGTCAAGTTAGCATAGTGTGAATTATAGTCAAGTTAGCATAGTGTGAATTATAGTCAAGTTAGCATAGTGCATTAATCCTAGTAAAGCAAAATATCCAGAGCACGTAAACTCTTCCTTACTTCGGGAAGTGGTGGCTGCCAGGTATCATTTTAATGACAGAGGATAACTCATTCAGGTCAGGTGAAGGTAATGAGTGATTAGCCTTTACAACGGCACCTCGTATCTACATTCTACTTTTCCTATTTTTCTGAAGAGTGAAGAGAGGGGAGAAGGGGTGTTGGAAAGAGAGGAAGCTGTTGGAGTGGCTTTGTTATGTACTCATTGGTTCACGGCCTGAATGACGCTACGTAGGACCGGCAACAACCAGGGTTACCAAATCAAGTCCGCTAGATAGTAAATAAATGCCGAAAATCGCTAGAATAATGCCACAATCTCTAGAAAATCGGTCTATAATGGCTGAAATATCTAGAAAACTACAAGAATTCATGCCACTAGATGTACAAATTGGCCTCTAGATCGAAGTAAATACCTCTACATCTAGCGGGAAAATAGCTAAATTGGCAACTCTGCTTGGGATCGGCAACAAGTTAACAACCGCTCACGGCGCTCAGGCTCAGCGGCGGCTCACCGGGCTCAGTAGCCCGTGTTGTGTGAGTAAGGTAGGGTGTGCGCCGCCCTCAGCTCCCGCCTCCCTCATCCCTGCAGTGCCTCCCTCACGTCTCTGGAGTGAAACAACATTTAACCTCTTCTGTACTGGCAACGTCTATTTAATTTTATTATAGTTATAATTAAAGGATTTTCTGCAGTTGCTAAACGATCTGTGGTGGTAAAAGGGGCTAGGCTAAGTGAGATAGTTTGGAGCAATGGAGCCTTTAAATATTTATTGCTGGAGGCCCTTTGGAAACTGACTATAAAATCGTCTAATTGTAGCTAAAACAAAGTTAAAAGTACGTCGCCGGTACAGAAGGGGTTAAGGAGTCTGTTATACCATGACATTCAGATACACGGTAAACATTATTGTTAGTGCATTAATTACGAAAACAATGGAAGCAACCTGTTATCGCTTGAAATAAGAACAAACTCTTGACTAGACTACATGTCTCCATAGCCTTTCGTAAGAAAACAAAATCGTGTAAAATTCAAGACAGCTAGAGCCGCCTTATTTACCAAGTTTCTGTATATTTGTTTCAAGGAATATAGTGTTTTATTGTTGTTTTAGTATAACTAAATAAGTTGGTCACCAATTATTTTGCAATATTTGAACACACATATGGATTTTATATGCTCTAAACATAATATGAAAATGTGTTTTAAGCCTCGGCAAAACCTAATAAAAATATATGGTACTAAAATGGAATTTTGTAGAAACATGGTTGTCAATACCTTCCTATAGACGGCACCGATTCGTACACACGCTATTTTCACCTGTCTCCCGAGGTCTGTCTACCAGCTTTTTAGTCCACTCCACCTGCCCATCTCTGTCGATAGGTTGGGTTGTTTGGTTAGGTTAATATACTAGGTCTCAGTAACAAGATTCGTAGTTGCGGTAGTATTTACGGTATCTGGACACTTCGAGCGAATTCATATTCGAGCGGAGGCGCATTTAGGTTAGGTTAGGTTAAGTTAAGTTAGGTTAAGTTAGGTTAGGTTAATTAGATTAGATTGAAGTTCCTCGCATTCGTATTTACAGATACGGCCGACTACCGGTAGGCTACTAAATGGGCGCCGGCCCAACCGCCATGTTGTATCCCACGTAGGCCTACTAGGTACTACGGACACATTGTAGGTGTGGATTAGGCTTGTATCCAATGTACTAGGTCTATGTTACTGGATATTTATGATTTAAATAAGTGCTACGTTTTCGATAAATCTGGTTATATGGCTTTGCAATTCGGGAAATCATGAGCCGATTTCCGACATGTAGTTAGTCTTTTTCGATTCTCAAAATACGATCAAAGTTTTGCCCAAAATTGGCTCTGGTTTTCCAAAATTATGCTTTTTGGGGTTTGCAATTTAGGGAAACATGAGCCAAAATTCTAAATTAGGTTACTGTAATTTGTTTACTCTTAAAATTCGCAAAATCCGAGCCAAGTTTTGCCAAAACTTTGCTCGGGTTTTCCAAAATTCGGGTTTTATGCCTTTGCAATTTCGGGAAACCTGAGCCAAATTTCGGTTAATATACAGGAGACGCAACAATGTGTTTTTCAGGTATTTTTTTTGGTATTTTGATTTTGTTTTTGGTGTTTTAGTCGTATCTAGTGATGACATTGAATGGGAATTAAGCATTTACCCATTATCCATCAATCTAAAGACACGCCCCCCGATAGTGGGGAGGGCTATGAAGATCAGGGAAATTGAGGGGTAAAAAGCGTATAGAACACGATAATACACATTTGTAACCCAAATTTGGCTCGGGTTTGTTCAATTTCCAGACCCATAAAACCCGATTTTTTGAAAACCCGAGCCAAGTTTTGACGAAACTTGGCTCGGATTTAACAAATGTAAAAATGAAAAAAATACAGTAACCTTGGTAAATTATTGGCTCGGGTTTTGTCAATTTCCAGACCCATAAAACCCGACTTTTTGAAAACCCGAGCAAAGTTTTGACGAAACTTGGCTCGGATTTAACTAATTTAAAAATGAAAATAACACAGTAACCTTATTAACATGTTGGCTCGGGTTTTGTAAATTTCCATACCCATATAACCCGACATTTAGAAAACACGAGCCAAGTTTTGACGAAACTTGGCTCGGATTTTACTAATGTTCATGTTAAAATTACACAGTAACCCTAATAAAATCTTTGTTTGGGTTTTCATAAGGTTAACATTAGCCTAACCTAACGAAGTAAAATGGGGTTAACATTAGCCTAACCTAACAACCTTACCTAACCTAACCTAGTAAGAATGGGGTTAACATTAGCCTAACCTAACAACCTTACCTAACCTAACCTAGTAAGAATGGGTTTAACATTAGCCTAACCTAACAACCTTACCTAACCTAACCTAACCTAACCTAGTAAGAATGGGGTTAACATTAGCCTAACCTAACAACCTTACCTAACCTAACCTAGTAAGAATGGGGTTAACATTAGCCTAACCTAACAACCTTACCTAACCTAACCTAGTAAGAATGGGGTTAACATTAGCCTAACCTAACAACCTTACCTAACCTAACCTAGTAAGAATGGGGTTAACATTAGCCTAACCTAACAACCTTACTAACCTAACCTAGTAAGAATGGGGTTAACATTAGCCTAACCTAACAACCTTACCTAACCTAACCTAGTAAGAATGGGGTTAACATTAGCCTAACCTAACAACCTTACCTAACCTAACCTAGTAAGAATGGGGTTAACATTAGCCTAACCTAACAACCTTACCTAACCTAACCTAGTAAGAATGGGGTTAACATTAGCCTAACCTAACAACCTTACCTAACCTAACCTAGTAAGAATGGGGTTAACATTAGCCTACCTAACAACCTTACCTAACCTAACCTAGTAAGAATGGGGTTAACATTAGCCTAACCTAACAACCTTACCTAACCTAACCTAGTAAGAATGGGGTTAACATTAGCCTAACCTTACAACCTTACCTAACCTAACCTAGTATTATTGGTGGGGGCTGCCGCCCCCACACCTCCGCTGGTTGGGTACTGGCTGAAAAACTTATTGTTTTACAGTAGGCCTATGTATTTTATTTTTGTTCTCCCTTATAATACATTTCAGCTCTTAATGACATATATAGCAATTATGTATAGCCTATGCTCTACCGGACCTATTAGGCCTAAAAAGATCGATGGGCTAACTGTCGGTCCAAAACATCAGTATGGTAACCAACTAGCCCTTGCATGCCAGTTTAATCCAATGCGAAAAAATCTTTTACTTTGTTACTTTGCGATGACCCATTAAGATTCCCTAGCTAGCTGTGGTCCGGTTCCTTTATGTTGTCCCAACCAACCAACTAACCTTAATGAACAGAGGAGGTACTGGGCTGCCTGGCTGGCCGCTGGAGGCTCGATCACCACCACTCATCTTGGTCAACAGCTGGTGGATTTTTGGATTTTTGTTTCGAATTTGTCCATGTAAAACAAGTGTATGTGCATTTCAAAACCAGCTGTCCTCGCCAGCTGTATTTGGAACACTGGTTATTGCACTTTGGACAGTTTACACTTATTGGAAGGCGAAAAGGTCTTAAGCAGCCTCAGTGTTTTTAAAGACGGTGGAAAAAGCTTTGATGGCTCACACCCTCTACACAAGCTGGCCAGAGTCAAACTGACAGCTTATATCCTGGGCCACCTGTTTTCCAAATCATGGCATCACCTGATTGGTCGATAGACATCACGTGTCAGTGAACTCGAGTACTCTTGGCATGAATTAGGTAGGGTGATTACTTTGGCTATGACGCCACCAGTATAGTTCATTGCATTCGCCACCAGATGTCTCAGTTGTTGACTGACAGTCACGAAAAAGAAGTCTCCCAGATGAAGACGAAAAAGAAGAAGTGTAAACAAACCCTTAAAACGTAAATATCCATATAATATGTATTATGTTAGTTTCCCGGGAATGACACCTACATCAACAATTTGGAGAAAAATCGCTTAATCACATGCTATTGAGCTTAATTTTTTACCAATATTGTAGCGCCTCCTGTATATTGACCCAAATTTCTAAATGAGGTTACTGTCATTTTGTTGTCTACAAACTCTCAAAATCCGAGCCAGCTTTGGCCAAAACTTGGCTCGAGTTTTCGAAATATTGGGTTTTAGGCCTTAGAAATACCTTAAAACCCGAGCCAAGTTTTGCTAAAATACGTTTTAATCGCCGTTTTACGCATTTAACCCCTCATTTTCCCTGTACTTCATAGCCCTCCCCACTATCGGGCGGCGTGTCATAAGATCGTTGTATAATGGGGAAAACGGTTTCGTCGAGGGTTGTAATTATTTCCAAACACTATATATTGATGAAAACTAACAGGGAAAAATAAAAAAATCCATGGGAAAATTGGTGACCATCTTATTTAGTTTTTCTGTTGTTTTTCATGGTTGGAGTGGAGGATTGGAGTGGAGGATTGGAGTGGAGGATTTGATAATTATCGCGAATAGACCCGCAGCGTTATTATACATAATTTATTAGGGAAAGTGAAGCTCTATGTAATCCTTATAATATACTCACATAGATTCCGTTGTGGTAGAATAGTTTTGTAACTCGATTTTGTCGATATAAATAGTCCCGCGCGTAAACAAACTCAGTCCCTCAATCTTGAGAGCTCTGCTACGGACGTGTTCGAAATGGAGTACACTCGCTACGGTAAAGTGTTGTGTTCTACAAAGATGTTACTGTATGTCTAATATATGAACCCACAGTAGCTGGCATGCAACTTGCAAGGGCTAGTGTTGTATCCCACGTACTGGGTCTAGGGCACTCTAGGGTTAGGTTAGGTTAGGTTGTTTGGTTAGGTTAATATACTAGGTCTCGGAAACAAGATTCGTAGTTGCGGTAGTATTTACATCAAAACTATAGTTAACTATCAAAACTATTCTCCCACAGTGGAATCTATGTGAGTATATATATTATAAGGATTCCATAGAGCTTCACTTTCCCTAATAAATTATGTATAATAATGCTGCGAGTCTTTTCAAAAAAATTACCTTTTCTTTTTTCTATATTCCAACTACTCCCTCTCGGGCATAGGCTGATAGACTTTACACTCTACCGCTGAACACGGTGAGGCCCGTGAGGTCTTGTTCCAGTCTTAGGGAGTGAGATATGGGAAGCACCTATTCACGGCTCGAACCCAACTCCATCTCTGAAGCTGCTTCGCCTCTGCGCTTCACAGTCTCACTCCCCAGGCTCGGATCCTCACTCTCAGAACACCACCTATTGAGCAATTAACTCACTAGGCATTGCCCCCCTGTAGCATATTTTGAATATGGGAATATTCATACAGTGCTATTTAATCGGGGAACAATGAGGGTATTTTGTTTTGTTTTGGCATTTCGGTGTGCTGTGGTAATGCACTGAAACTAGGTACAACACAAATTCCATCCCAATAATATCTTCCCATTGACATATTGGGATTCGAACCCGGGTCCATTGGATTACCAGTCCAGTGGCAAGACCACTCTGCCACACCTCCCCTCCTAGTTGCCTCCTAGTGTTTACTAGCCTATACCCCTTTGAAAGGACATTAGCCTAACCTAACAACCTTACCTAACCTATCCTAGTATTATAGGTGGGGGCTGCCGCTCCCTCACCCCCACTTTGACTTAGATTTTTGGTGTATTTGTCTGTGAAGTGGGTATTTTTCAATTTGTTAACGAAAATCCTCCATGCGGACTATATGGAGAAAAATATGGCGAATCTATTGGTGCCTATTTTCCCTAATAAATTGTTTCTCATAACGTCGCACTACTGTCCTTGAATATTATAATTATTTCTAATAGGGCGGCGAAAGAGGTCTTGAATATTATCCAAAATCGTATATAATTATTTTACCACATGCATATTTTACCTGGTGCTATTTTCGTCGCAATTTGTGTTTACTATAAAATATTTAGTATAACTCCATTTATTTGTCACCAATTATTTTGACATATTTGAAGACAGATATGGAATCTATATGCTCTAAGCATCATATTAACATTAGTTTCAACCCTTGGCAAAACCTAATAAAAATATATGGTACTAAAATGGAATTTTGTCGTAACATGGTTGTCAATAGCTTCCTATAAAAGGCACCGATTTGTACACACGCCATTTACATACATACATACATAAAATTTTAAGACTGAGTGTTCCACACATCAGTGCAGTTTCAGTCTCTTGTCCTAATGGCGGCGTTCCAGGCAACCGTGTTAAGGGCTGCTTCACTTGTCAAGTTCTTGGATTTGAGATCGGCGTGTATAGTCCGATCCCAGGTCTTCCTCGGTCCACCCCTTGGTGCAGCTCCCTCCACAATCACAGACCTGCATTTTTTCACCCAATTTTGTTCATCCATTCTCTCCACATGTCCATACCATCCCAGTCTACTTGTATGCATCACCTCGCTAATACTCTTTATACCTAAACGTCTCCTCAGCTCAACATTTGTTATTCTATCCTGTAGCCTGGCCCCACACATCCATCTCACCATTCTCATCTCATTACGCTCCATTCTGTTGACATCCTCTACTTTAACGGCCCATGTTTCTGAGGCATACGTCATTGCACTTCTAACACATGAGGCATACACCTTTCCCTTCAGGGGGAGAGGCATTCTTTTCATGGTCAGGATTGGCATCAATTCTCTGAACTTCCAGCCACACCTAATTCTAGCAACAGTGGCAACCTCGGCCCCACCACCGGCAGAGATGGTATCTCCTAGGTAACAAAACTTGTTCACCAGCTCCAAAGACTCATTTCCAAAATTCACAGCCACAGGATCATCACTTAACACAAGCTCGCCTTTGCACACTACGCACTCAAATTTCTCTATTTCTGACTTATCCTTTGGCAGGGGCCCCTTTATTCTACTACAGCGCTTACTCCCATGGTGTACCCAACATCGACAGATGCTACATTGAATTGAGTTAACGCCCACTCCCTTTCCACACACTGCACATGGGTATGCACCGCTCTTTTCCACATTGCCTCGTCTCAATCTACAATGCATAACCTTGGTTTTGTTAATATTGACTCTTAAACCCTTGCTCGCCATGCCCTCTCTCCACTATCTGAATTTGGCCTCAGCACAGGGTTTCAATCCAGAAAATATGAATTGTGTTATCATTATGGTTTATTATTTTGTTATCATTATAGCGCGACGGAGCGGCGTAGGCGCGAGCTCTAGGGGGGTCCGGGGGCATGCCCCCCTGTGATGTTTTTGAGAATTTAGGTGCCTAAAACTATTTCCTGCAATCTAAAAGCAATCATGATGGAAAATATGGAGACCAAAATTATGTCAATTTACCGTTTTTGTTTCTTAAAAAAAAAAGGGTTGGGGTGAGTTTCTGTTATCATTATACAAAAAGTTCATTTGCATTATCACTCAAAAAAACAGCATCGTTTGACACCCTGGCTCAGCATCCTGCATACTGTCAGCTATTAGGACTAAATCGTCTGCAAAAAACAGTTCCAACGGGAGTCCGCCTCTAAAAACTCTAGACGCGCTAGCGCCTCCAAGACCATAATAAAGAGGAGGGGGCTTAACACTGAACCCTGATGGACTCCAACACGGACTGCGAACTCATCACTCAGTACACCCTTCACCCTCACCGAACTTCGCGAATCCTCATACATCTTCATTATCACATGCACCAGCCACTCTTCCACACCAAGTTTCCTCATAGCCCACTGCACAACATCTCTAGGTACCCTATCAAAGGCCTTCTCCAGGTCCACAAACACAAAGTAAAGATCCCTGCCTTTTAGTAAGTATCTTTCCTGTATCTGCCTGACTATGAAGATAGCATCGGTTGTACCACGTCCTGGCATAAAACCAAACTGCATATCATCAATAGAGATGCTTTGCCTGATCAAACCCTCAAGGACTTTCTCACAGACCTTCATGATTTGGTCAAGCATTTTCAGGCCCCTATAATTTCCTCTATCTAGCGCATCCCCTTTTCCTTTGTATATATTTACTATTACACTTTTGAGCCAATCCTCTGGGATTTTCTCATCTTTAATAATGGTGTTTATCAACTCAGTTACTAAGTTTACACCAATCTCCCCTGAGGCTTTTATCATCTCAGCGACAATGTCGGAGCAACCTGGAGCTTTACCGTCCTTCATTTTATTGATTGCGTCGCTCACTACAGCTGGTACTATCAAAGGAGGGGGACCAGATATTGGTTTTTCGATATTAAGCTGTTCCTTATCCCATTCAAACTCTACATTTAGCAATCGTTCATAGTGTACCTTCCATGCTTCTCTGATTTCATTTTCTGCATACACAATCTTCCCATTATCATCTCTAACACACTGTTCACCTATAATATCCCTACTGTCATTTTTAACTCGCCTAGCTAGGTTGAAGATCCCATTGGGATTGTCAGTGTTACACACTTGTTCGAGGACCAGGTCCTTAATGCGATTTTTAGCATTGTAAATAACTCTTTTGGCAGTTCGTTTAGCTGCCTGGTATTCCTCCCTGCTGCCTCCTTTCTTCCATGCTTTGAAGCATCTCCTTTTCTCTTTCACAGCATGTTCTACCTCATCGTTCCACCATCAAGAGGTCTTATTCCTGGGGTGACCCTTTGTTTTCCCACAGACTTTGTCAGTGGCAGCGATAAGGCTATGCTTAAGAAAGTTCCATTGGCTATTTACATCGTTAGGCCTAGCTTCCTTATTTCTATTCATTTCCTCCATTTCATTATGAAACCTATCCCTAACTTCCTTGTCCTTCAGCAGCCACACTTTCCTTTTGGGTATGTAAACCTTCTTGCGCTTAGGATCTCTGTATAAGCTCATGTCGCACACAAGTAGCTTATGCTGGGGGATACATTCTTCGCTCAGGATGACCTTTACATCTCGAACTAGTTTCCAGTCTTTCCTGTTAACCAAGAAGTAATCTATCTGGCTACTGGAGACCCCAGAGTTATATGTGATAAGGTGGCTCTGTCTTTTCTTGAACTTTGTGTTACACACAACCATGTTGAGTGCAACGCAGGACTCCAATATATATTCGCCTTCCAGATTTCTCCTTCCGTAACCATTTTCTCCATGTACCCCCTCGTATCAATCTGCAGATGCTCCCACGTGACCATTGAGGTCCCCCCCCACGATTGTTATTTCGTTCTACGAGAGGCCTGAAATGACACTGACGGTGTCATTCCAGAAGTCCTCTTTTATCTCTTTCTGTAAACCATTTAGAACATGGGTGCTTGACTACTGATGTGATGTGTAAGAGGTAAGATTTTTACGCATAGGTTTAAACTTCCGGAAATTAATGGGTAATAAATACCACGCTGAGTACTATGAATCCGCTCTACCTGGCATGCAAGGGCTAGTTTAGTATGCCACGTACTGAGTACTATGAATCCGCTCTACCTGGCATGCAAGGGCTAGTTTAGTATGCCACGTACTGGGTACTATGAATCCGCTGTTGCTGGCATGCAAGGGCTAGTTTAGTATCCCACGTACTGGATCTAGGTTAGGTTAGGTTGGGTTGTTTGGTTAGGTTAATATACTAGGTCTCAGAAACAAGATTCATAGTTGCGGTAGTATTTACAGATACGCCCGAATACTAAATGGGCGGCGGTAAGGGTTCGTGTTGTATCCCACGTAGGCCTACTAGGTACTACGGACACATTGTAGGCGTTAGGTGTGGATTAGGCTTGTATCCAATGTACTAGGTCTATGTTCCTGGATATTTATGATTTAAATAAGTGCTACGTTTTCGATAAATCTGGTTATTTGGCTTTGCAATTAGGGAAATCATGAGCCGATTTCCGACATTTCGTTAGCCTTTTTTGATTCTCAAAATACAATCCAACTTTTGCCAAAAATTGGCTCGGGTTTTCCAAAATTATGCTTGTTGGGGTTTGCAATTTAGGGAAACATGAGCCAAAATTCTAAATTAGGTTACTGTAATTTGTTTACTCTTCAAGCTCGCAAAATCCGAGCCAAGTTTTGCCAAATCTTGGCTCGGGTTTTCCAAAATTCGGGTTTTGGGCCTTTGAAATACCTTAAAACCCGAGCCAAATTTTGCTAAAATACGTTTTAATCGCCGTTTTACGCATTTAACCGCTCATTTTCCCTGTACTTCATAGCCCTCCACACTATCGGGTGGCGTGTCTTACGATCGTTGTATAATGGGGAAAATTGTTTCACCGATGGTTGTAATTATTTCCAAACACTATATATTGATGAAAACTAACAGGGAAAAATAAAAAAAATCCATGGGAAAATTCGTGACATAAAAATTGAGTTTTTCCAAATATTTAACAATATTACATGCAAGTGTTATGTTATGTAGGTAAGGTAGTTGTGTTCATTACTTCAGGGGATATTTGTTGATTAATTTATTTATTATTATTTTGATTTTTTGTTTAGTTTCCTCCCAAAACCTCCATCAAGCTTTTAACACCTAACGAGCGGCCTAGGCGGTAAATAATATGTAGCCACCAGTGGGGTGTTTTTACCCAAAATAGGGCTGTTTACGTGATCATTTTCATGCCTAAATAAGACCCAGAGCGTAAAACAAGTATCTATCCCTGAAAGGGCATAAACAGAGCTTTCCAATGACCCCCCAACGATCCTTGTATGATTGTATGACCGCTAGTTCTCTTGCAACAATCGCGCAACACGAGTGCAAAAACCATGTAATTCGGTACTTTCCCTAAACAATTCACTGTGTAGCGAGTGTGAGAGGGTGTAGGAGGGTGGGATTCATGTCAGTTGGTCCACCGCGGTGGTCTGGAGCAGTCATACGCTCGCTACTCTCCTGCCACCACTTGTCTCTCTCTCTCAGCAACATTACGTGCTGAAAATGCCACACGACTTATGTTGTGAGCCGCCACATAGTCCAAATTTCTTTCACTCGACATATGATGTGCGCTGCTAAAGAAGGGTTAAACATGCTCCCAAGACCTCCTTTAAGATAAATTTGTACTGCCCCGGCCGAAGGCCGATTTCTACTAATTTACAGGCTAGCTTTCGCTCACCGGGAAAAACTCGACACATAGATGCCACAAAAGGTCTTAAAATCGCCTAAAATAATAGGGCTAAGCATGAGGGAAAAGGGGTCCAGAAAACCAAACTTCCCTTTAAGGGCCATTAATATCTTGCTCTCTTCTCGGTCCATTATATGAATATAAGGCACCAACTAATGATAAATTTAACCACACGAGAACTGTAATAAGATTTTTCGTAAGAATATTTTGGATAAACCAAACTATGGGTAAACATAAGCCCTTCTTTATATGTGGATTAACCCCCTCAGCACCAGGACGCCTTTTTACCTTTGATTCTGGCTAACTTTAGATGATTTTACGCCGTTTAAGAAGGACCTGTGTTACTAAGTGGGTTTCTTGAGATTGTATTTACCCATTTGAGTCGTATAGGTGGATTGCAAACTAAAGAACATCGTGTAATGGTAGCTAGAATACGATGAACATTACGTAATGGTGGTGAAGGGATTAAGCCTTTAATCTGTTAGCCTCCGTGAATCATTGGTATCGTCGAAAATCGTTAGCTGGAGATCACAGGATTAAGGGGAGATGGGCTATTTATTTGCAAATGTATTTATCTTTGTTAGAACTCTTTGGTTTTCTCCTCAGACCTCCCATCAAACTTAAAAAAAACGATAATCTTCAAGGACACTACATCCGCCTTATTAGAAACAATTTATTAGGGAAAATAGGCACCAATAGATTCGCCATATTTTTCTCCATATAGTCCGCATGGAGGATTTTCGTTATCAACAAATTGAAAAATACCCACTTCACAGACAAATAAACTAAAAATCTAAGTCAAAGCGGGGGTGTGGGGGCGGCAGCCCCCACCTATAATACTAGGATAGGTTAGGTAAGGTTGTTAGGTTAGGCTAATGTCCTTTCAAAGGGATATAGGCTAGTAAACACTTGGATAGCCTATACCCGGTCAGAGAAGAAGAAGAAGAAGAAAGTCCTGCAGTAGTCTCCTTGAATGCTACCGCCGGTTCCTCCTACAATTACAGGCTCGCTACGTTCGCCAGGAAATAATCGACACCTAAATGGCACGAAAGGTCCTAATATTGACAAACATATGGGATTAAAGGTCTTAAATTCACCAAGCTAATCCGTCGAACTTCTTAAAATCTGAACACTAATGGGACTAAACACGAGGGAGAAGGGTGACCAGAAAACCGGGCCATCCTCCCTTAATCCCCGCTGGTAGCAGAGATTATTTGACACTTACCCTATTTTCTTTACAGCCTATTTATCCATTAGCGGACATCGGAGGGATAGTAGATTAGTGTTGTAGATGGTAGCAGCAGCTCAACATAGTCTAGCTGTATTGTTCTGGTTCTACACAAAGCTGACGATTGGAACAATTTAATCAGTAAAATTGACCACTTGCGAGTTTCAGGCTATAAGGAAGTTGGAGTCTTAAACATCGATATTAAACATAAATACACTAATAATGTAGGTAATAAAGGTATGTTGAATTGGGTTTTAAGTATTTATGAATGTACTACGACCGTATTTATGAATGTACTACGACCGTATTTATGAATGTACTACGACCGTATTTATGAATGTACTACGACCGTATTTATGAATGTACTACGACCGTATTTTAGCTGATAACTGCTAAATATCGATGTCTACAGCTCCAACTTCCTTATGGAACGAAACTCGCAAGTCGGCAATTACACTGAACAAAAAGCGTTACACATCATCGTACAGTACTTTAACAAGCAAGACTATACCACAGTGATAATTAAGATTAGGTATCCTTTATCACGTCATGATGTAGTAGATTATGTGTCCTTTATCACACCATGATGTAGTAGATTATGTATCCTTTATCACGCCATGATGTAGTAGATTATGTATCCTTTATCACACCATGATGTAGTAGATTATGTGTCCTTTATCACGCCATGATGTAGTAGATTATGTGTCCTTTATCACACCATGATGTAGTAGATTATGTATCCTTTATCACGCCATGATGTAGTAGATTATGTGTCCTTTATCACACCATGATGTAGTAGATTATGTGTCCTTTATCACGCCATGATGTAGTAGATTAAAGCATGAAAACTCTATCCTGACTATGGGGGGTTCGAGTCCGGCTGGGTGTATAAAACACACACACACACATATACGCGGTATATATATATATATATATATATATATGCAGTGTATAATAAATTTAAGAGGTGTAATTCTTGTGGTGATACACAAAACATAATATACATACACACCAGGTGCATGTATAGCAAATTTGAAACACTGCGCAATAGAGAACGGGTTAATATTCACAAATCATTGTTAAGTTGTGGTTTACATTTTGTTATAAAGTAAGTTTCCTTATTTTTTCGTAAGGCAAGATCATCTTTGTTGACTTTATAAAAAGGCATCATATTATACTTAGGTGAGCAATTTTTAATGTGCATGTAACTTCTTTAAAGTAATCGTCATAATTATGACGATTACTTCAAAGAAGTTACATGCACATTGAAATGTTTAGGAAGATCGCCGGAAACTAGAGATATATATAAGGTTATGGCATTGATTATAAGGTTATGGCATTGATTATAAGGTTATGGCATTGATTAAAGCAAAGCGGCAACCAAGCAATCTCAAAAAACTTCTAACTAAAGCCAGAATCCATAAAATATCGAATTATAAAGTAACTAAATGTGGTAATTCAAGATGTAAAATGTGCATAGAAATAATTGAAGGCAGCGAGTTCAAATTTACAAACATTAATTATACCTTTAAAGTTAACTACAATATGAGCTGCTCTACACTAAATTGTATATATGTGATTCGCTGCAATGGCTGTAAAGAAATCTATATAGGCGAAACATCAAACCTGAGATTTCCAACTAACCTCCATCGAGACCATATCGCCCACAACAAAGGCCTTCATGTAAGCACTCACATATCTGAATGTGCTAAACATTGCTCACCTAAGTATAATATGCCTTTATATAAAGTCAACAAAGATGACCTTGCCTTACGAAAAAATAAGGAAATTTACTTTACAACAATATTTAAACCACAACTTAACAATGATTTGTGAATATTAACCCGTTCTCTATTGCGCAGTTTCAAATTTGCTTTACATGCACCTGATATATATATATATATATATATATATATATATATATATATATATATATATATATATATATACGGTATATATATATATATATATATATATATATATATATATATATATACTGTATGTAGTAAAACTCGCCGGAAAAATTAAACATTGGAACACCAAGCTAACGTCTATTCTCTCAAGACATCTTCAGGGTAATACATAATTTGATCACGCGTATTTGTGATTTAGTCTCTCTCTCTCTCTATATATATATATATATATATATATATATATATACATGTATATATAATATATATATAGATACTCTACGGCACTATTAAATGATAGTTTGTTAAGTGAGCGTTGAGTAACTTGATATCGCCGTCACACTGGCTTCCTCACGATTTTTCAGTTTGAGAGCTACGTGTCAAACACCATATTGCACAGTTCCAGGTGCTTCTGGTGCTTTGTGATCTCCACTTCAGAATGCTATAATCTCTGACCATATGAATATAATAATTTCTTACTTGGGTAATAAACTGTTCTACCTTTAACCTATAACAAGGCTTCCATATTACAAGTACACTACACTATTTTGCTGCTATGAATTGTGTGATTGCGAGTTATTTTGAAATGTATTATTTTTTTCGATGTTGCGGCGAGACAATGCTTTATTATTACCGATTACGAATCTGCCTGCCCAGGTTCGTTTCCAGATCAGACTGGCTTATTTGTAATGTGTAACATGGTACTAACAAGGCAATGGTAGTATCAGTGAATTACTACAAAGCCCACCGAAACGCCAACAAAAAAATACCCCTATTGTTCCCTGATTAGATAACACTGTATGAATATTCCCATATTCAAAATATGGTACAGGGGGGCAATGCCTACTGAGTTCAATAGGTGTCGTTCTGAGAGTGAGGGTCCGAGTCTAGGAGATGAGACAGTAAAGCACTGGAGCGAGGCAGCTTCAGAGATGGGATTGCTTCGAGCTGTGAGTGAGCAAATAAGCCCCATGCATTCTGCGAAGTCAAGATGGCAGGGGCTGGTTGCAGCTAAAATAGCTTCACATGTCTCACCCCCTAGACTGGAATGAGACCTCACAGGTTTCACATTTCATAATGGTTGAATGTACAGCCTCTCAGCCTAGGCCTATGCCTGAGAGAGAGAGTAGTTGGAATATAAAAAAAAAAAAAAAAAATCAGCGAATTACCACAAAGCCCACCAAAAATACCATCAAATGGCACTGTATGAATATTCCCATATTCAAAATATGCTACAGGGGGGCAATGCCTAGTGAGTTAATTGCTCAACAGGTGGCATTCTTAGAGTGAGGGTCCGAGTCTAGGGGTTGAGACAGTGAAGCACTGAGGTGAGGCAGCTCCAGAGATGGGGCTGCTTCGAACTGTGGGTGGGCAACCAAACAATATATAAATAACTATACATATATACTAAAACACTTTTTTTTTATTTGTTATAACATCAGTTGAATATTTCTGTTTTCTTCCAACAAAACTAACATTATTTTGTTGAACATTTGGGCCCCCTCATACTTATTTGCTGATACTACACAAATATTTGGATTATTTTTTTAGGAACGATATAAGTTTACATGGATTATCTGGCTGTGTTTTCTCTTTAGTTTGTGTTCTACCTTTTCCACTACACCACTGTAAGTATTCGCCACACCTTTGTTCACCATTTCATTATTGTTAATAATTTGTCTTTCAGTTTTTCGCTCACTTTATTTTCATATTATCTTTAGTGTTACTGTTTTTCATGATCTATCATCTTATATAATATACTCTTCGCTCTGCCTTCAATATTTATTATTACAATGTGTCATCACTCTTATCGTCCTTTGTTGGATCCATATCTAATATATAAACGCATATCTTCACAAACTCCATTCCACTCTCACTTTCTGGGCCATAAACTGGTTGTAGTATTTACCTTGCGTCACTATTTGTTCTACTGCCTGTGCTCCCCTCCCCTCACCAACTGTCTGTGCTCCCCTCCCCTCACCAACTGTCTGTGCTCCCCTCCCCTCACCAACTGTCTGTGCTCCCCTCCCCTCACCAACTGTCTGTGCTCCCCTCCCCTCACCAACTGTCTGTGCTCCCCTCCCCTCACCAACTGTCTGTGCTCCCCTCCCCTCACCAACTGTCTGTGCTCCCCTCCCCTCACCAACTGTCTGTGCTCCCCTCCCCTCACCAACTGTCTGTGCTCCCCTCCCCTCCCCCACTCTCTGTGCTCCCCCCCCCTCACCAACTGTCTGTGCTCCCTCCCCTCACCAACTGTCTGTGCTCCCCTCCCCTCACCAACTGTCTGTGCTCCCCTCACCAACTGTCTGTGCTCCCCTCCCCTCACCAACTGTCTGTGCTCCCCTCCCCTCACCAACTGTCTGTGCTCCCCTCCCCTCACCAACTGTCTGTGCTCCCCTCACCAACTGTCTGTGCTCCCCTCCCCTCACCAACTGTCTGTGCTCCCCTCCCCTCACCAACTGTCTGTGCTCCCCTCCCCTCACCAACTGTCTGTGCTCCCCTCACCAACTGTCTGTGCTCCCCTCCCCTCACCAACTGTCTGTGCTCCCCTCCCCTCACCAACTGTCTGTGCTCCCCTCCCCTCACCAACTGTCTGTGCTCCCCTCACCAACTGTCTGTGCTCCCCTCCCCTCACCAACTGTCTGTGCTCCCCTCACCAACTGTCTGTGCTCCCCTCACCAACTGTCTGTGCTCCCCTCCCCTCACCAACTGTCTGTGCTCCCCTCCCCTCACCAACTGTCTGTGCTCCCCTCCCCTCACCAACTGTCTGTGCTCCCCTCACCAACTGTCTGTGCTCCCCTCACCAACTGTCTGTGCTCCCCTCACCAACTGTATACACACTACACTAACTCTCCCAGTTAAGGGAACAGTGGCCGTTTGTTTGGTCTAGTAATTCATTTATTCATATATTCATATTCATATATTCATATTTTCTATTTAGTTTCCTCCCTAGACCTCCATCAAGCTTAGAAAAACACCCCCTTCAAGATAAATTTGTGCATTTTTCGGTAGAAAAATGTTCCGGCCAAAGGCCGATTCCTCCTAAAATTAAAGGCTCGCTATCGCTCGCCAGGAAAAAATCGACACCTAAATGGCACGCAGGGTCCTAATATTGACAAATAAATGGGGCGAAAGGTCATAAAATCCCCAAACTAACGGAACGAACGTCTTAAAACCTCAAAACTAATATGGTAAACATGAGGGAGAAGGGGGTCCCTAGAAGCGAGCACTACCCCCGTACATCCATGTCCTGTTATTCATCTCTAGGACTCCAGTTTTAGCTGTTTTATACCAGCTCAGCCTCCATGCTTAAGGGGGTAGTACTCGCTTTTTCTGCACCTCCTCCTCCCTCATGATTAGCATATTAGTTTTGAGATTTTAAGACGTTTGTTCTATTAATTTGTCGATTCTAAGACCTTTCACCCCATTTATTTGTCAATATTAAGACCTTGCGGACCATTTAGATGTCGATTTTATCCTGGCGAGCGAAAGCGAGTCTGTAATTTTAGAAGTAACCAGTCTTCGGCCGGGACATGTTTCTACCGAAAAATGTACACATTTATCTTGAAAGGGGGTCTGGGGGGTGCTATTTAAGAGGGTCTGGGGGGTGCTATTTAAGAGGGTCTGGGCGGTGCTATTTAAGAGGGTCTGGGCGGTGCTATTTGAAAGGGGGTCGGGGGGGTGCTATTTGAAAGGGGGTCTGGGGGGTGCTATTTTAAGTTTGATGGAGGTCTAGCGAGGAAACTAAAAAATAAATAAATTAAATATATACATAACCCAAAAACCAAGCACCACCCCCTTAACCCTCTCCGACATATGACGCGATTTTGAGCCTATTGGGGATACTTTAAAGCCTTTGTTACCATCAAGGGTATTTAGAAACCTTTAGTTTAGTTACCGGTACTTTAACCTCAGCAGTTGTCTTTGAGTTAGCTGTGGGCAGAAAACTAATTTTAGAGAGGTAATTATAAGAGTGAGAGAACTCTATTTCTTATTGCTAATCTGGAAACCTCTGCGTCATAAATGCGTGAAAGGGTTAATTAAACCATAAAATGTGTTCTCCCTTGTTTTCATTTGTCCACTGGCTTCATTTTATTTATTTTTGTTACCGCTGTCTACTTCCTTCACTCTCCTCCCTAGTTTATTCTGCCTATTGTGTAATAGTCCATAGCCCCCTTTTGTAACTCAAATTATATATATAACCCAGTCCTCTCATTATATATACCAGATCATTTAAGGGGGCCCACCTCGCTTTTTTTTCTCTTGCTCTCCCTCTCTCTTTGCCATGTATCCATTCGGCCCCATTCAGCCTACTGTGTTAAGACCTTTACCCCCATCCAGGTGTCAATTTTTTTTTGGCGAGCATATATATAGATTTTTTTTTTTTTTTGTTAGCAAGCTAAATTCGTACATTTTTCGATAGAACAATTTCTCCGGCGAAGCCGGATTTCTCCATACAATGCTGGCTCGCTATCGCTCGCAAGGAAGAAATCGACACTTGGATGGGGATAAACGTCTTAAAACAGTTGGCTGCATGAGTCCGAATGGATACAAGCCAGAGAAAGAGAAAAAAAACAGGTGACCCCCCTTAAAATCCGTCTACATGTTGCATTTTATTATATATTTGTCCACTTTTGATTTGCTACATTCGATACCTTCCACCGCATTGCTCCATTCCACAATATTTGTGTTCATGCATTGTTCTGTTCACCCCTTGTTCTACTACCATTGTTCTGTTCACCCCTTGTTCTACTACCATTGTTCTGTTCACCCCTTGTTCTACTACCATTGTTCTGTTCACCCCTTGTTCTACTACCATTGTTCTGTTCACCCCTTGTTCTACTACCATTGTTCTGTTCACCCCTTGTTCTACTACCATTGTTCTGTTCACCCCTTGTTCTACTACCATTGTTCTGTTCACCCCTTGTTCTACTACCATTGTTCTGTTCACCCCTTGTTCTACTACCCACGCTCCAAGATACTGTGTCTACATTCATGTTTCTACTACCATTGTTCTGTTCACCCCTTGTTCTACTACCCACGCTCCAAGATACTGTGTCTACATTCATGTTTTCATTATATATTTCTTTTTCTCCTTAGCTTATCTCTATTTAGTTTTCGTCGTTACTAATGGCTCTGTCTCGAGTCGGCCACCCCAATAAAAAAGAAGGAACACTGGGGAAGGTGCCAGAGTATATACATACATACTAATTGTTATTGCATTACGTCTCACTTTATTTAATACACATTAGGTTCCTGTCCAGATCGCTGTTTCTCATCTTCAGTATACTGTATATGTTATGTTTCTCATCTTCAGTATACTGTATATGTTATGTTTCTCATCTTCAGTATACTGTATATGTTATGTTTCTCATCTTCAGTATACTGTATATGTTATGTTTCTCATCTTCAGTATACTGTATATGTTATGTTTCTCATCTTCAGTATACTGTATATGTTATGTTTCTCATCTTCAGTATACTGTATATGTTATGTTTCTCATCTTCAGTATACTGTATATGTTATGTTTCTCATCTTCAGTATACTGTATACGTTATGTTTGTCATCTTCAGTATACTGTATATGTTATGTTTCTCATCTTCAGTATACTGTATATGTTATGTTTCTCATCTTCAGTATACTGTATATGTTATGTTTCTCATCTTCAGTATACTGTATATGTTATGTTTCTCATCTTCAGTATACTGTATATGTTATGTTTCTCATCTTCAGTATACTGTATATGTTATGTTTTGCCAAATTTATAGTCCCGAATATCACTCTCACAAACCTTCTTTTGACTAACTTTTTGATACATATTAGTTGGGATAAGTTCCCTGGCTAATCCCAGTTCTTCATCTTGATCCAGATGTGTTTACTTATTTCCAGATTATCGTTGTTTCTAAAATCATAAAGAGTCAGGACAAATTTAGGGGGCTTGTGCTGTACCTAGTAGCAGTGCATTACCGGTACCACAAAGCACACCGAAACGCCAAAAAAATACCCTCATTGTTCCCTGATTAAATAGCACTGTACGAACATTCCCATATTAAAAAATATGCTACAGGGGGGCAATGCCTAGTAAGTTAATTGCTCGATAGGTGGCGTTCTGAGAGTGAGGGTCCAAGTCGAGGAGGTGAAACAGTGAATCATAAAGGCGAAGCACCCTCAGAATTGGGACTGTTTCGAGCCATGAGTGGGCAACCAAGAGCCTCGCGTCTGCGATGGCTGGTTGTGGCTCGTGCTTCACTTGTCTCACTTCCTAGACTGGAACAAGACCTAATGGGCTTCACCATGGTGAGCGGTGAATATACAGGCTCTCAGCCTATGGGCCTAGAGGGAGTAGTTGGAATATAGAAAAGAAAACAAAATGCATCTCATTGTCGAGGTATTTATTTCTGTGTGTTTGCCTTTGGCGTCTGTGGTGGGTGTGTTACCGGTACTCAGCTGTTACCGTACACTTTGGCTACTGTGTTGTAAGTAGATTTTTAAGAATGGACAAATCTCCAACGTTTGAAATAATGGGGCTATATAGTCCCTGTACTTAGCATATGTAATTATTCTTATTACTTTCATTTTGTGGGCAGGAGGCTAGGAATCCTCCTCCCCTCGTTAAATTATTCTATTCAACGAGACAGAAATGGGAGAGGGAATGCGAAAGTGGTCCCGGACCCTAAGAATTGGAGCTTTATAGGTTTCTGGTCGGGCTCTGTCTCGAGTCGGCCACCCCCAGCAATGGGTTATGTGCCTGAGTACATACATACTTTATTTTTATTTTTTGTTATTCTTTTAATATGCCATTCACTATCAAACCCCCCACACCTCCACACGATATGTAATCTAGGGATGCATACAACTATTATACAGCCTTATAAGTGTAATCTAGGGATGCATACAACTATTATACAGCCTTATAAGTGTAATCTAGGGATGCATACAACTATTATACAGCCTTATAAGTGTAATCTAGGGATGCATACAACTATTATACAGCCTTATAAGTGTAATCTAGGGATGCATACAACTATTATACAGCCTTATAAGTGTAATCTAGGGATGCATACAACTATTATACAGCCTTATAAGTGTTGAACTAGTCAGTACTTGTCTAGCTCTGCATAACATTCCTGTTCCCTTCGATATATTATTCCTTACATAATATTATATGTTCTTTCAAAGTCAGTTTGGAATATATTATGAACCCTAATATTTATTTGTCCAACTTTCTTTAAATTAACATTGTTGATGTGCAAATTCCAATGATTATGCTCCAAAGCATCCCTTTTACCAAAGATCATATAATTGGGATTAGAAGTATTTTGGCTAGTTTATTTGCATATACCAATTTAACAAGTTTGGTTCATTTGACCTATCAAATCGTTTATTTTGTTGCCTGTAAGAAATGCAATCGTGTCGTCAGGAAAAAATGCTGATAAAACAAATAAATTTGTTACTGTCGTTTACATACAACAAAAGCCTTAGAATATATTCCTGTGTTCTATTACCGATATATAAATACATTTTTATCAAGCTGTGAGCAACACCTTTGACCTCATAAACGTCTAATGTATTCAATATTATTTAGTGGTCGACGGTATCAAATGCTTTAGAAAAATACAAAAATACTCCTAATACATTAATTCCCGCATCAACCTCCCTGTAGATTTGGTCTACTAACGTAATTAATGGCGGATCTGTGCCTTGACCTTCACAAAATCCGAACGGGTACTTTCATAAAAGTGTTATTGTTGATAATGACATAACCCTATTGTACGTTAATCTCTCGATGATCTTGGAAAACATTGGTACAATTGACACAAGACGATAATTACTCAATATGGTTTCGTCCCCACATGTATACACTTGAGTTAATTTAGCGGAGGGAAAGTTCCTTGAACAAAGGATGAATGTATTATATGAATAACGGATTATATTCTACAGGCTCTTAATAATCAATATATAATCGCTTAATGTTTGCCAGAATATATCTAAATTACCATCATCTTATCAAAGGGTTGAACATATAATAAAGCAATCCATGATATGGTAATCGAGTGACCTAGCCTACTGAGACGTTATCACATAATTATTAGAAAAATATGACACACCAACTTTATTATGTGAACGGGATTCGAATGAATACAAAGTTATCAACGTATTATCTATATTTTATTAATTTCACCACAACACCAAACACCTCCAATGAAAGCATATATGTGATCCACCGGGATTCGAACCTGGGTTATCACACACAAATTTAAAGGTTTATGCACACGCCTACGACTTATTATCCATTCTCGAATACTGGGTATTAATCTAACCATGTTCATATTCCCAACCGCGCTATTGAATATTCATGGGGCACAGATCTATTATAGATCGGCCTCGATACGAAATATCTCTGAACTTACTGATAATCTATGTTTTATTAATTTCACCACAACACCAAACACCTCCAAGGGCCACTGCAGGGCTTATATATCTAGCCAATCAAGCAACCCATTCCTTACGTATATCTACTTCAGATCTTTTCCAATTACGAATCGAGCTTGTCTACATATCTGATCTGAAAGGTAATATAGATCTTTATCTATCGGGCACAGCAGCGATATTACCTTACATGGTATTATGACTGAAACAGAACCTTGCCTATTCTACATGGTATCATACCTAGCATATATTAAAGTCAGGATATAATTTAAACAATATTACTGGCTACTGCAAAAGGCTCATAAAGTGTAATTTTTACAAACTCGAATGAATGAATGAATATAGAAAAGGTGGGTGAGGGTGAAAGAAGGGAAGTTTTTATTGGTGTAGTAAGAGAGAAAGTGAAAAAGTAGGAGCATAAAGAGTGTCGGGGCTTAACCCAACTTGCGTGAGTTGTTGATTTTAGTTTGGGGGTTTAGGGGAGGCACTGTTGGTATTGAGACACATTTTCCGAGGGCCTCAGTATGGCACGTCAAGAAGGCTTGGAGATAAAAAAATGGGTGGTAGGGCAAAAGATAATTAATTTGGGTGGTAAAAGTTAATTTGGTGAAGTGAGATTCAGAAGCTCTGATCGGTCAAAAGTGGCATGGAGGCTGGGCTGTGGACGAGCCGGCATGCCCCACCGCCTCTACCAGTCTGGACGAATCAGATGAGTCTGGGTGAATTGAATATAAAATTTGGTAATGGAGAATGTTTTAATGATGGTCTGGCAATTTGGATGGTAAGGGTCTAAAGTGGGGCAGCAAGGCATGGTTGTCAACTGCAGTCTAGAGAAGATTACACTGTCTTATGAAGAGCTTAATTTTCTTTAGTTTTTATTGTGTATTTGTGAAAGAATTAGAAATTTTGGCTGGTAGGTGAGTAAAAGGAATGGTGAGAATTGAGTGTGAGTTTGTGGTGTAACAAAGTTATTATGTGAATAGGGGATTGGGAGCCTCTCTGTTGATTGGATGCAAGAGGTTCGACCAGGGACGGATGGGTTGAGTGATATTATTAAAAATTTGGACAAAGTTATTAAAGGTCTCAAGTTTTTCAAGTTGTTTATTAGCCAGAAAGTTGTTGTAGACATTAAGTGGAGGGATGCGGGAGAGTTCATGCAAGTGTTCCGATGTTTGGAACTCATACCACCGAGTTCCATGGATCCACCTCAGTGCTCTGTTCTGGATTCTTTGAAGTTTAATTTTGTGGGAGTTTGCCAAAACAGTGCTGGTCAGTGGGGCATATGAAAGTAGCGGTCTAATTAGGGCTTTGTACAAATGGGTTTTAGTTTTGATGGAGGCATTTTGAAAACGGAAAAGTGATTGAAGTTATTTTGAAGCAATGGGGATAATCTGATTTGCATGACGATGAAAGAGAAGTTTTTTGTCAAAGGTTAGGCCGAGTACTTTGTTGGTGGGTGAGACAGTTACTGGGATGCGATCGTGAGGAGGTGTGCGGGAGTTGAGGAATAGTGGTCTAGGGCGTAGGTAACCAGTGGATATGTAGGTGATAAAGGATTTTCGAGGATGAGCCTGAATCCGCACAAACTCTATTACGTACGAGCTTTTATAGACCATCTCCAACATAAGTGATTCCACACTTAAAATCATATTCAAGCGCACCACATCATTCCGCCTTAATGCCCACCTCGCTTTTTTTTCTCTTTCTCTCCCTCTCTCTTTGGCTTGTATCCATTCAGCCCCATTCAGCTTACTGTTTTAAGATTTTTACCCTCATCCAGGTGTCAATATTTTCCTGGCGAGCGTAAGCGAGCTAGCATATATTTTTTTTTTATTTTTTTTTTTTTTATTTCCCAGCAAGCTAAATTTCTCTGGCGAAGCCGGATTTATCCATACAATGCTGGTTCGCTATCGCTTGCCAGGAATAAATCGACACCTGGAGTGTAAATGAGAGGTTAAATGGAACAATTTTAGCGTCAGGCGAAAGCGATAAGGATATTCAGTCTCATGCTAAAAATGATGACTATAATGCAAATGATAGTAGTGATGGTGCAACGGAAGATGGAAATGTCGCTAAAAACAAGGGTAATTAGGTATAAAGAAAAGAAGTAAATTGAGAGTATATTACACAAACTGTAGGAGTCTATGTAACAAAATGAACGAACTTAGAGCCCTTGTTAGCAAAGAAAATATAGACATAATAGCGCTAACTGAAACGTGGATTAATACAGTAACCAGGCATTTTTTAGCAGAATTTGATATACCAGGATATAGTTTGTTTAAATATGACCGAACAAGTAAGAGGTGTGGCGGTATAGCAGTGTTTGTCAGGAGTACATTAAAAAGCTGTATTAAATCAGGTATTAGACTAAATAACGATAATGAAAGTGTTTGGGTAGAGGTTAACGAAGGTAGTGAGACCATAGTTATTGGAGTTATGTATAGACCGCCAAATATGAGTAGAAATGACGGAAACGTCATTATGGGAGGAAATTAAAATGGCATCAAGGTTTAGCAATGTGTGCATATGGGGGATTTTAATTTTCCGAATATAGATTGGCAGCATCAAATAGGAGACTCTGGTTCTGAGGAGTTTATTGAGGCAGTACAACATACTTTTTTGTTTCAATTCATAGATACGCCGACTAGAGGTAATAATCTTCTCGATTTAGTTTTCAGTAAACACTGAACATATGGTAAATAATGTAGAGATAGGGGACCACCTAGGAAATAGTGACCACAATTCTGTGTATTTTAATATACAATGGAAAGGTAATACCAGAGAGAATACAACATTAATACCTGACTTTAGAAAAGCCAATTATGGTGGGTTAAGAAGAGCCCTATTAGCGGACCCTATGGTCAAAAAATTAAGTCGATCCAGGTGTCCAAAATGAGTGTACCCCTTCTCAGGCACCTGTCATCTTAGGTCAGGAAGAGACGTCAACCTTGGTAGATACATACGATAATTTTATCAAGTCAGTATTCATGCACAAAAATAATACAATCCCAAAAGAAAATTTAGATCAACACAGAACCAACCCAAATGGATGAATAATAGACTATTAGATCTTCTAGGACAAAAGAGAGGAATATATGAAAAAATTAGAAAAGACGAAATTCACCTACTTGCTTACTATCAGAATCTATCAAGACAGGTAAAAAAGGATATTATTAGGAAAGAAAAAGAAATTATGAAATTAAGGTTGCCAATGACTCAAAAAATAATCCTAAAGCTTTTTACCAACTATATAAATCCAAGGTTAGAGATGTAATGGTCCCCTTAAAACTTCGATAGGAAAAATGACAGAAAATGATTTAGAAATGTGCAGTACATTAAATAGTCAATTTCTTTCCGTTTTCACTAATGCAAAATTGGCACAGTTTCCAGAAGTCCGTAAGGTATATAGCGATAGTATAGAAAATAGGTTAAGTACGGTTACTATAAGTAGAAATGATGTGCTTAAGGAAATTGACAGACTGAAACCTCATAAATCGCCTGGTCCTGATGAGGTATATGCTAGAGTATTAAAAGAATGTAGGGATGAGTTAAGTTACCCATTAACATTTTGATTTAACAAGTCATTGGAGACAGGTATAGTTCCAGAAGCTTGGAAGCTTGCAAACGTAGTTCCGATCTTCAAAAAAGGTGACAAATCAATAGCATCCAATTACCGTCCCATTAGTCTTACATCAATCATAGGAAAGCTACTAGAGTCAATTATTGCTAGTAAAATTAGAAACCACTTAGATACATTTAATTTAATCAATTCTTCTCAGCATGGATTCACTCAGGGACGTTCTTGCCTTACTAATTTGCTTAGTTTTTTCTCAGAGGTATATGAAGCAGTAGATAATGACAAGTCATATGATATAATATATTTAGATTTCAGTAAAGCTTTCGACAGAGTCCCCCATGAGAGATTGATGAGAAAGGTTTGAGGCGCATGGAATAGGTTGGGGCGTTGTTGGGATGGATTAGGTCATGGCTAATTGGTAGGAAGCAGAGAGTCAGAATGGGGAGCAGTCAAAAGTGGTGTCCCCCAGGGATCTGTATTAGGTCCTCTGTTGCTTGTTATATACATAAATGACCTTGATTTAGGTATAACTAGTAGGATAAGTAATTTTGCAGACGATACCAAAATGGGGAGAACAATTGATTCAGATAGAGATATAGAGTGCCTCCAAAGGGATCTAGATACCTTACCGAATGGTCAGTAAATTCGCAGATGAAATTTAACATTGACAAATGCAAGGTATTAAAGATAGGGAAGATGCATACAAATGTTAAATATAAACTAGCTAATGTGGAATTAGAAAACTCGAATTGTGAGAAAGATCTAGGTGTGTTTGTTAGCAATGATTTGAAGCCTAGACAACAGTGTATAAGCGTTCGAAACAAGGCAAACAGGATTCTCTGGTTCATCTCAAGGAGTGTGAGTAACAGAACTGTGATGTTATTTAAAACTTTACTTGTCATTAGTGAGAACCCATATGGATTATGCTGTTCCAATTTGTGGTGTCCTTATACAGAATGGACATAGATTCATTGGAGAGAGTACACCGAAGAATGACAACAATTATCCATAATATTAAAAATATTCCATATGAAGAAGGTTGAAGAAATTAGGCTTTCATTCGTTTTAGAGAGACGCAGAGTTATAGGGGATATGATAGAGGTGTTTAAGTGGGTTAGTGGGATTAACAAAGGGGACATGACAAATGTACTAAAGCTCAGTGATAGCGAAAGAACTCGTACCAATGGTTTCAAATTAGATAAATTTCGTTTCAGAAAAGATATAGGCAAATATTGGTTTGGTAACAGAGTTGTAGATGGGTGGAATGGACTACCAAGTGCTATAGTGGGATTAAAAACGATAGGGAGCTTTAAGATAAAATTGGATAAGCATATGGACGAGAAGGGTTGGGTGTGAAGGGGGATCAGCAGGGTTGGGCCAATCAGCGCTCTGCAGACCCCCGTAATCCTGCGTTAATCTCTAACCGTTTTGGTAAGATGATCCTCAGGGTATTAGAGTGTTGAGCCTATAATTGGGCTTTGTAATTGGGGTTGTGTGGGACAGGGATCTGCCTTGCTTAGGCCAATCGGCTTTCTGCAGACTCCCATTTTCTTATGTTCTTATGGATGGGGATAAACGTCTTAAAACAGTTGGCTGAAATGGGCCGAACGAATACAAGCAAGGGAAAGAGAAAAAATTAGATAAAGATAAAAAAAGCCGGTGACCCCCCTTAATCCATGTCATTTTCATCCCACCACATTCATCTTGGGAGGGTAGGTTTGCTAGCTTATCATCGGGTCAAAACAATAACATGTATCACTTACTTATTATTTAGATTCTCACAAGCACATTATTTCCATGCTTTACTTTAATTTTGTAACTAATAAGTGCAATGCCTACAAATACTATATGAATACAGTATCACTATTGTGTATATTTTAACACACAAGTGATTCAAACTTGCACCACTGTCATCATACAGCAAGATTTGACTAGCTTTATGTCTAATGTACTACGACTGGGCTAAATTATATATATAGTGACACTATTTTCCTATTTGAAGCACGGTTATCTTTTGATCTATCAATTATTTCTGATTGGGGCAGAGAAAATATTATTTCTTTCAACGCCTCCAAGACCCAATTTCTCCCTCTATCTACCCGTCGCAAATTACTCCACAAATCACGCATCAACCCTTCATCTTCTCTCAATATTCTATGTGTATCGTTTTCCTACGACCTTTCTTGGAAAGATCATATTACCACTCTTGCTAAAACAGTTTCCCAAAAGTTAGGTGTGCTTAACCGTCTCCTTGGGTTCCTCACCTCAACACAGCGTTTTGCTCTGTATCGGGGTGCAGTGCGCCCATGTATTGAGTTCGCATGTGTGGGGAGGTTTCACCAATACTGCACTTCTCGAAAAAATCGAATCAAAAGCATTTCTCCTCAACTAACTTCCTCTTACTGGTTCCCGACAATCACTGTCTACACACTGCAATGTTGCATTTCTTTCTTCTATCGTTATTACAACAATCAGTGTTCTTCAGAGCTCTCTCGGTGCATACCCCCTTCTTTGCGGCGAGTGTGAGGCACCCGCCTTTCATCACAGTCCCACTCCTATGCTGTCCAGCTCTCCAACCCAAGAATTAGCAAAGTTTCTCAGTTTTTCTACTACTCAACAAGTGAACTCTAGAACTCTTTCCCTCAATCAATCTTCTCTTCATCCTATGAATTAGACTGCTTTAATATTTTCATGTCCAGGCATTTTGACCCCAATGTCCCTTGAATTTGGCTCTGTCACTCTTTTGGCTTTGGGGGAGACACTCCTCACAGGCAACCTAACTTTTGTGTCCTTCATACACGTAGGGGAAACACAAATATTGGTATATCCGGCGAGAGTGAAAAAATTACACTTTATATTTACGCATGGGGACTTGCTTCATTAACATATTAATAGGATATTCAGCTCACTACCCCCAAGACTTAAGTGGTGGCACAACAGATGCAAACAGATACATTTACTGTAAATATCATGTGGTTCCCGTATTAACAAATATCATGTGGTTCCCGTATTAACAAAAAGATACATTTACTGTAAATATCATGTGGTTCCCGTATTAACAAATATATTTAATGAATATAATGTTCACTGCAAGCTCCATGTGCTACCCATGTAAAGAATTAAAACAAGATACAATCATTGAACTTTAAACCATGGCATTAATTAGTTTAGTACTCACCGGATATATTCAGTTCCAAATGGCCAATGGATTCATTATTATCTTATAAACCATTCAGAGAACAGTTGAACAAGATAAGGCAAATCTCAATTAACGGATGAAAGCGCTAATGGGTTGTTGTTGTTCCCCAAGCTGCCTGGCCGAACAGCCCCAAGGCCCCGAGCAAGGCCAAGGCCATAACTGAGCGCCCCCACAGAACCCTCCCTGCTGACCACAATAAAGCCTGGGTGACCGAAGCCACTCCATGGCGGGGAGGTGAGCAGGGTGCGGAAACGCCTGGGAAACCAAAGCCCCACCCAGGGCCCTGTGCCCCTCAGCAATTATGAAGAGAAAGTTGAAAGGCAAGGGAAAAATGTGACGCTTTGGCTTCCAATCTTGGTAGATTGGGAGGTCAATCCACGGAAGAGACGCAGTCACTTGAGATCTAGAAAATATATAAGTAAAAGGAACAGTCAGAGTAAGCTATGGGTATGGCAGAGATCGCTCAGTTCTCACTCTGATAGACCAGCCCATCACCACATGACTAGCTAATGGGTTGGTAAGAATGATAGAGATATTGTATTATATATATATATATATATATATATATATATATATATATATATATACATATATATATATACATATATATATATACATATATATATATACAGAGATTGATGAAAGAGAGAGAGAGAGAGAGAGAGAGAGAGAGAGAGAGAGAGATTGTGTAACAGTATTGTTCTGTAAACCCTTTAGGGGAGCCCACCTCGCTTTTGTTCTCTTTCTCTCCCTGTTTCTTTGGCTTGTATCCATTCGGCCCCATTCAGCCAACTGTTTTTAGACGTTTATCCCCATCCAGGTGGCAATATTTTTCTGGCGAGCGGTAGCGAGCCAGCATATATGTATTTGTTTTGACAGCAAGCTAAATTTGTAAATTTTTTGATAGACAAATTTCTCCGGCGAAGCCGGATTTCTCCATACAATCCTGGCTCGCTATCGCTCGCCAGGAAGAAATCGACACCGGGATAAACGTCTTAAAACAGTTGGCTGAATGGGGCCGAATGGATACAATCCAAAGAGAGAGGGAGAGAAAGAGAACAAAATCGAGGTGGGCTCCCTTAAAAACATTGTCATTTCTTTAGCTCAATAACCATACAAAGTTGCCTGTAACAAGTGTCTCCCCCAAATGTTGTAGCATTATAATGTAAAACTTGCAAAATAAACAAACTAAAACTGGGACGATACAAGATAAATGCAAAAACAATATCAAAATCGCTATGTGGAAACAATGCTTCATAAAATAAAAATTTGAAATAAAAGAACACAATCCACAACATAGGGTGTACACAACTAAATGCGCAAGTCAATTTGTTTCCCAAGTAAACTGATCGCACATATAGCAATGCACTGTCGTCACGTTCAAGGAATTAGTAAATTTGGGAAATCGGGGACGTTCTGGTAAATTTTTAATAACTCTGCATGAATAAAGAAACTACATTAAGTGTCAAAATGTTCTATTAAAATCAAATTTGCAACTTGACAAAATAATAACAATAGTGCAAAATACAAATAGCACTCACTAACGATAGTGCTATCGGGTAGGTACCTGTAAGCATAGCATGCTTCAAGTGACCCCTAACAATTACTACCCTACAAATTACCTACATTTATTGTACAAATAAACTAAGGACATCTCAAAAGCAAGCAATTGATCCTATCGACAATGAATAGATAGGCTACAGTATAATAAATAACAATATTTGAAAATATGAAGGAGACGCAATAGATTTAAACAAAAGAGTACTCTGTTTAACAAGAACAGTTAATTATAAAGAATAATAATAATAACAATAGAAAAAGTTAAATATTAATACATACAGACAAAAAGTAAGCAGAGGTTATAATAGAAACTTCAAGTTAATAATGCTTGATTAAAATTATTGATATCAAATTTTAAAATAGTCACAAAAAATGACCTTAAAAAGATTAAATTTATGCAACAATGTACTTGCAACAAAACCTCTGTCTACTAAGAGTCTGTATAGTAACTTAGCTCTATCCCAAAAGTCTTCTACTCTGCTACACATTTTACAAAATCTTATTAGCTGGGAATAAAAACAATTATAAGTTGACATAGATCCAAATTCAAGGTACTTTAGAGTCAAAATGTCTACACACGGAGCTTGAAGCAGTTAATGTCATAGGATCAGGGAAAGACAGATTGAGGGAGAGAGTTTCAGAGCTTACTTGTTGAGTAGAAGAAAGACAGAAAATCGGTTCAGTCTTGAGTTAGAGAGCGTGACAGAATAGGGGTGGAAGTGTGATGATTTGCGAGTGCCCCCCACTCTCTGTAATGGATAAAGTTTACACTGAGAAGGCTCTGAAGAACACTGATTGTAATAGTGGTAGAAGAGTGAGAGAGATGCAACATTCTGTCGTGAAGGCTCTGAAGAACACTGATTGTAATAGTGGTAGAAGAGTGAGAGAGATGCAACATTCTGTCGTGAAGGCTCTGAAGAACACTGATTGTAATAGTGGTAGAAGAGTGAGAGAGATGCAACATTCTGTCGTGAAGGCTCTGAAGAACACTGATTGTAATAGTGGTAGAAGAGTGAGAGAGATGCAACATTCTGTCGTGAAGGCTCTGAAGAACACTGATTGTAATAGTGGTAGAAGAGTGAGAGAGATGCAACATTCTGTCGTGAAGGCTCTGAAGAACACTGATTGTAATAGTGGTAGAAGAGTGAGAGAGATGCAACATTCTGTCGTGAAGGCTCTGAAGAACACTGATTGTAATAGTGGTAGAAGAGTGAGAGAGATGCAACATTCTGTCGTGAAGGCTCTGAAGAACACTGATTGTAATAGTGGTAGAAGAGTGAGAGAGATGCAACATTCTGTCGTGAAGGCTCTGAAGAACACTGATTGTAATAGTGGTAGAAGAGTGAGAGAGATGCAACATTCTGTCGTGAAGGCTCTGAAGAACACTGATTGTAATAGTGGTAGAAGAGTGAGAGAGATGCAACATTCTGTCGTGAAGGCTCTGAAGAACACTGATTGTAATAGTGGTAGAAGAGTGAGAGAGATGCAACATTCTGTCGTGAAGGCTCTGAAGAACACTGATTGTAATAGTGGTAGAAGAGTGAGAGAGATGCAACATTCTGTCGTGAAGGCTCTGAAGAACACTGATTGTAATAGTGGTAGAAGAGTGAGAGAGATGCAACATTCTGTCGTGAAGGCTCTGAAGAACACTGATTGTAATAGTGGTAGAAGAGTGAGAGAGATGCAACATTCTGTCGTGAAGGCTCTGAAGAACACTGATTGTAATAGTGGTAGAAGAGTGAGAGAGATGCAACATTCTGTCGTGAAGGCTCTGAAGAACACTGATTGTAATAGTGGTAGAAGAGTGAGAGAGATGCAACATTCTGTCGTGAAGGCTCTGAAGAACACTGATTGTAATAGTGGTAGAAGAGTGAGAGAGATGCAACATTCTGTCGTGAAGGCTCTGAAGAACACTGATTGTAATAGTGGTAGAAGAGTGAGAGAGATGCAACATTCTGTCGTGAAGGCTCTGAAGAACACTGATTGTAATAGTGGTAGAAGAGTGAGAGAGATGCAACATTCTGTCGTGTAGAGAGATATTGTAGGGCATTAGTAAGAGGAAGTAACTTGATGAGGCGAAATGCTTTTGACTAACTCTTTCGGGAAGTTCAGTATGGGTGGAACCTCTCCACACATGCGAACAATGTTCGATACATGGGCGCACTGTGTCCCTGTAGCCTACAGAACAAGAAGCTGTGCGGGGGTGAAGAACCTACTGAAGCAGTTGAGCACAGCCAACTTCTGGGAAGCTGTTTTTAGCAAGAGTGGTATTATGATCTTTCCAAGAAAGGTCAGGAGAAAAAGAAACACCAAGAATGCTGAGAGCAGATAAAGGGTTGATATGTGTATGGTTGAATAATAAAGGAAAACTGTGCAAAAGATGGTGACAGATAGACAGAAGGAGACATTGGGTTTTGTAAGCATTGAAAGTAATAATATGTTCTCAGACCCAATCGAAGACAGTTGGTTGGTTAGAAGATAGGCGTGCTACAGTATGTCCGTTACTAATGAATTTGGATAACTTGACGTAGGTAGTCTGTGCAAATTTGATTTGATTTTTCTATATGAATGAGGGAGACAAGGCAAAACTGCCTGTGACGAGTGCCTCCCCCAGAGTTGAAAGAGTACGAGAGCCAAAATCAAGGAATGTTCGAGCCAAAATGATTGGACACACGGAATGTGTAGCAATTAATACCATAGGATGAGGGAAAGATGGATTCAGGGAGAGAGTTTCAGAACTCAGATTTTGAATAGAAGAAAGATTGAGAGTATCGTTTCACTCTTGGGTTGGAGAGATGCACAGAGTAGGGATAGGATTGTGTTACACGACGGTTGCTACGTACTCTGCATAGAGGAGGTGGCATACATAGAGAGAGCTCTGAGGAACACTGATGTAACTTCTGTAACTTCTACGTCCGGGCGCGGTAAAGCCGGTATCCCACGAGCGCTTTTTCCCTCAACATTTATCCTCAACACTGGTCTGGCAGCTAATGAAGTCAACATTTAAAACATTTTCTTTGCCAAAATTCATATATCATCAGTCTAGTTTCCGATACCAGTGCAAAATATTCCAGAAATGTTGCCAGAACAATTTTGATAATAGAATGTTGACTATAAACGCTCTCGTGTGATACCGGCTGACTCACCTACCAAAAACACCAAAGGGAAAAAAATACAATAAATGCCTTGGTAACACTGTAGCCGATGCATTGTATTCACATTTAATTAATGTATATATATATATATATATATATATATATATATATATATTATTTATTATATTCACTATTTTCACATTTAATCATACAAGAGAATATGTTTTATATTCAGATTTAACCCTATTGCTATTCTTTGTCACGTTGTACCATTAATATTTGTGTTATATTTGTAGGTGATCGTATTTAGAATATCAAGGACCAATAATGATCAAAAGCCTGCATACTATATCAATAATCTATTTGACTCTCACAGAACATTCCTAAGGGGAGACGGTCGTTCTTCTGGTCCCCTTTCTCCATCGTGTTTAGTCACATTTGTTTTTAGATTTTTAGACGTTCGGCCCATTTTTTTGGCGATGTTGAAACCTTTCGTCCCATTTCGTTATACATTTTAAGATCTATCGTGCCATTTAGGTGTCAATTCTTTTCCTGCCGAGCGATAGCGAGCCTGTAATTGTAAGAGGAACCGGCATTCGGCCGGGAAAATTTTCTACCGAAAAATGTACAAATTTATCTTAAGGGGAGGGGGGGCCCTAAGGGATGTTTTTTCTAAGATTGAAGGTTGTCTAGCGAGGAAACTAAAAATTTATGAATGAATTAATGTATAGGCCAAAAAAGCAGTCTGTGTCCCTTCAACCCAACATATATTGTACAATGTTAGTTATATTACAATTGAGAACAGCGGTTTGAAAGAGTTAAAGACAATTGTTATTTAAAATACGCAGACATTTAATTTTGTGTTAATGATGATATTCTTAAATCTATAAAAGGCACGCAGTTTCCACGTTAGCTCCACACCTCATTACAGCGCCATAACCACCAGTGTGATTGGGGCTGATTACAATATGATCAACTTAAACTATTATATAATCGTAGGGAATTGATAGCACGGCCGCATGTGATATACCGGTATATATATATATATATATATATATATATATATATATACTGTATATATTTATATAGGAAGCCAGATAGCACGCAGGATCATAAGTTAACAGTGTGCCAACCTCCAGTAGGCCTATAGTTGTTCAACTGTGTGTTATATATATATAACTCATATGTAATCGTGAATGTGTATTTATCTTTCTCCCCTTCATCTCTTCGTATATTTTGGTCGCGGGAGAGGAGGAGTTAGATCACCTTTCAGGGGGTAGCGGCTCAAAAACATTGAAATGCATATATTCTGACCGCAACTCCAGGTCTAGGTTTACGGTTTCTTCCCTGTCCTATACACACACACACACACACACACACAGACATGCATGCACATACACACGGAGACAGCCAGACAGATGGACACACACACACACTCGGTCCCTGAGAACTAGTACATACGATCTCTGTACTCTAATCATTTGGCTGAGGCACTAATCGATCAAACCCCTTTGCTTTCAGGTGAGGTTTCTGTGAAAATACTTTGATGGTCGTGGAGCTTAACCCTCTCCGACATATGACGCGATTTTGAGCCTATTGGGGATACTTTAAGGCCTTTGTTACCATCAGGGGTATTTAGAAACCCTATAGTTTAGTTACTTCAACCTCTGCAGTTGTCTTTGAGTTAGCTGTGGGCAGAAAACTAAATTTGGAAAGGTAATTATAAGAGTGAGAGAACTCTATTTCTTATTGCTAATCTGGCAACCTGTGTCATAAATGCGTGAAAGGGCTAAGTATGGGTATGTTGGCATCAGGGCATCACCTGGATCGCTGCCCATATGTAATTCTCCCTGTGGTATGTAGGCCCGCACATGGCTGCCAAGGTTTGATAGTTGACCACTTGGATATTATCATGTTACAAACTCTATCTTCCCTCCTGTCTTAACACCTTCAGCACCATGACGCCTCTTTACCTTTGATTCTGGCTAAAATTAGATGGCGTTATGCAGTTTAAGAAGGACCTATGTTACTAAAAGGGTATATTGAGATCATATTTACACATTTGCGTCGTATAGGTAGATTACAAACTAAAGAAAATCGTCTAAAGCTAACCAGAATATGATGAGAATTACGTAATAGGAGTGTAGGGGTTAACTTACGTGGCACTCTATCATCTGACCATACATGTGCCTTTATGCTTGACCATTATAGATACCATTACTAACAGCAACGTAAAAACGATCAAAAGTACGTAAAAGAGCCTATAAACAAAATCTTAGGTCCCTCATTTATACATTACCATGAAACACTACTTACTTAAGATTTAGAATCACTACCGCAATCCAAGAAACACAAGCCCCTCACCCAGGAATTTGGGAGAACAGTTACTAACTAGTCCTAGACATAGTCATCTGGTGAGGCCATGTACGGAGCGCCGGTGCTGGTGTGGTGCGACGGTGATAACGACCATATTTGATGGAGGAGCAATAATGGTTTGGTGGTTTTCACAGGTACGTCACGGTAGCTTTGTCCGTTTCCTAGTCATTCAGGTGTGACTTTAGCCTCATGTCTTAGGGACAAGTGGCTTAATTCTCCACTTTTTGTAATTCACTATATTGACGAAAAGTAGGGGACGGTGTGAAACAAGCTCTGGCAAAATATCATACTGATCCAACTGTTTGTTAATAAGTTATTCCCGAAAACGATGCAACACGGCCTCTGAAACCCGTAGTAATTCATCGATGCCATTGACATGCTCCGATACACCACCGGGAGGTGCCATATACTTTAAGGAAATTATTGAATTTGTTGTGATTTTCGTTTTCTATATTTTCTCTTTTTTTCTGTTTTGGTTTCGTGTATAATAGATCTGATGCAGGTTCAATTTATTGTGGCGTATACCATATAAAGAAGTATATGTTTGTCACTTGCGATATATTTGTTAAGTGAATACTGATTTAGATGCATGTAAATAAAAATAATCAAAGATATCAACATTAATAGTGTCAGGATGAATATAGAACCTGAACTTAGAGAATCATTAATGCCAAAATGAATCATCACCATTCAAGATATCAACGTGGAAAGATATAACATTAGTTATGTAGTACAACATAAAAATCGAAACGTCACATACTTAGTGAATATAAGAAACTTCTCTCACATGTTTAGGATTTCGATAACAGTTTCTAGCCATTGCCAACATTTCTTGGAAAATGGTCTTAACTTGTTGAGAACCAACTTATTCGAAATATATGGACAAGTGCAGTACAGTTCAGTAAAGCAAACATTAAGCATGCAACCTTCTTTGTGAGCATAATACTTTGTATGAAACATGTGAACATCTATACATTTCGTTATAATGTTGATGATGAAAATAGAAACTACGAACAAAATACGTTGTTTTTATTAGTGTTTTTGTTTTTGTCTTGGACGTGTAAGCTTCAGCTTGTGAATTAGACATGGATCCTGGACACATCTTCCAAATCATCACAAATAGCACGTTTCTGGGTAAGTAGATTGTGGTTAATTTCGTATTAGTATCTCTTGTATTTAGTATTTACCTTTAGATAATAACTCATTATTATTATCTACTATCATCATAACCTTTCCATAAGCGTAATAAGTTTCCTTTTCAACTTATATTTCCCAATTGTCCTCACCAATGCATGTCAAGGTATAATATATAGACGCCATATCAACAGACACATCATTAATATATAGTCCATATCCACCATCATGTCACCATGTCAAGGTATAATATATAGACGCCATATCAACAGACACATCATTCAATTGTCCTCACCAATGCATGTCAAGGTATAATATATAGACGCCATATCAACAGACACATCATTCAATTGTCCTCACCAATGCATGTCAAGGTATAATATATAGACGCCATATCAACAGACACATCATTCAATTGTCCTCACCAATGCATGTCAAGGTATAATATATAGACGCCATATCAACAGACACATCATTCAATTGTCCTCACCAATGCATGTCAAGGTATAATATATAGACGCCATATCAACAGACACATCATTCAATTGTCCTCACCAATGCATGTCAAGGTATAATATATAGACGCCATATCAACAGACACATCATTCAATTGTCCTCACCATGCATGTCAAGGTATAATATATAGACGCCATATCAACAGACACATCATTCAATTGTCCTCACCAATGCATGTCAAGGTATAATATATAGACGCCATATCAACAGACACATCATTCAATTGTCCTCACCATGCATGTCAAGGTATAATATATAGACGCCATATCAACAGACACATCATTCAATTGTCCTCACCAATGCATGTCAAGGTATAATATAGACGCCATATCAACAGACACATCATTCAATTGTCCTCACCAATGCATGTCAAGGTATAATATAGACGCCATATCAACAGACACATCATTCAATTGTCCTCACCAATGCATGTCAAGGTATAATATATAGACGCCATATCAACAGACACATCATTCAATTGTCCTCACCAATGCATGTCAAGGTATAATATATAGACGCCATATCAACAGACACATCATTCAATTGTCCTCACCAATGCATGTCAAGGTATAATATATAGACGCCATATCAACAGACACATCATTCAATTGTCCTCACCATGCATGTCAAGGTATAATATATAGACGCCATATCAACAGACACATCATTCAATTGTCCTCACCAATGCATGTCAAGGTATAATATATAGACGCCATATCAACAGACACATCATTCATTCTATCTGTTGACAGACGAACATTATGTCATAATACTGCACGTATTTCTGATTAATCAACCAAAGGAATCAATATTTTTGGATTGCCAACACTTGATATGAATATTTTGTTTTAAGGTAGTCATCTTGTAATTTACAGCAATATATTGATCGATAAAATATTCGGGCAGCATTATGGAAGTAATTTGCACTGGCAGCCGCGATTAAGTTGAAGGTAGATTATAGTAGACAACGTAATTAATATAAGCCATTATATGTAAAGCTGCCAGATCAGAAATAACAGTGTCTGCAAAAGAGGGTCTTGCCGTCCTTTGTTTCAATCAAATGAAAACAAAAAAACATAAACAAGACAAAATAATAATTTATATACCGTTTACAATTCAAATTATTTTATATTAATATAAAACATTTTTGTATGTATTTCAATATAGGGAAGATCGAAGGCATCTTGGATGAAGTAAATTACGGTCTACAAGTGGTCTGCAGATATTACTCTCATATGTTAAGCTCGGTTCACACATGCACGAATTAAGGTCACGTCCGTCCCCGACCAAGAAAATAGGCAGGACGGCATCAATCTTAAGGCCCCATGTGGCCACGATGGCCCACTAGGGACGTTCCAAAGTTTTTTTGCCGGGACACACACGGACACACACGGAAGCAGTCGTCGTCTAGACAACGAATGCTTCCGTGTGTGTCCCGGGGGTGTCCCCGACATAACACGTTTTCTGGCAGTTGCCCCGACCCACACGGACCATTTTATGCTGCACAAAAAGGACGCCGCCTAGGCACGGCGAATTAAGGGGTCGGGGACGGACGGGACGTTAATTCGTGCATGTGTGAACCGAGCTTTAGTAAATATAAGCACTGTTGAATGTTAAATAAATAACAAGCAATGTGGGCATTACAAGTTATTGTAGTAAATAAAAGCACTGTTAAATGATAAATAAAAAACAATCAATGTGGGAATTACAAAGTTATTGCCTACTGCGATTTAATTTATTGCACAGTCATGACACATTAATTCAGATACAAACATATTCGAAGGGGTCTCGGGTTGAATTAAATCTCCTTGCTAATGTTTACAGGGTATTTGCATTTCAGAGATTTGTTTAATCAGTTCGAGACTTCAAAATCGATCAGAATTAATTAACAACTACTGCACATGGTAATTACAGTGTAATAAGAGGAGAGTAATTGACACAATATTCACTCCCACCAACTGATCTAATACAGCTTTGAGAAATTAATCATACCCAATACTTTTAATCTTTGAATCTATATTTTTAGACAAAAAACATTCCATGAATTCAATTCAATATAAGAATGAACAATAGAACAATGCTTAATAAACAATTGAATTACCTGCTGCTGCATTCGGATTCCCGACCCAGATTTGGGAATCAGCATTATACCCTGTGACAAGAGTTATTTTTATGCTAAGCTATTTCTAATGATTATTATTTTTCTGCTGACCACATAATTTCATCACCATATTCCAAGATTCTTTGATTTCGTAATGACCAATGTGTGAATAGGTAAACCTATACATTCCCTTTAGTAAAGTCCATAGTAAACATGTTTATTATTTATCAGTTATTTAGTGATTTACTCGTAATCTTGTTTTACCCATTTCTAAATAAGCATTTATCTCATTAACCCTGTCAGGTCTCAACAAGTTTTAAACGTTTCCGTGGACAGGTGACGCACGGTCTGACGCAGCTTACGTGTTCTCTTTGTTCCCATTCACTCAGCTTACCCACCTATGAAGTGTTACCAGATACCCCAACATATGGACTAGTATACCAGATATATCCCATCCAAAATGGATGCGATGGATCTTTTTAGTGTAGTTTTACCAAATTTTGTAAAGGGTTTAACTCCCAAAAAGCGGGCATGCTTGTTTACCTGACCGTTGTGCTGGGCGGGTATATTTACCGAAAACGAGCTTCATTTAATGCTCTTTTTCATGCATAAGCAAGAGCCAGAGCGTAATGCAATTGTATATCTGTGAAATGGGCGATAATAGAGCTATCCAATGACACCTGAATCACCCTTGTACGACCACAGGTTCTCTTGCAACGATCGTTTAACTGGATGCGAAAATACCCTAAAATGAGGTATTTTCCCGGTTGTTTCCTTGTTGAGCGAGGTAGGGAGGTGGTGATGAGAGATAGTATGTGTCAGTGAGAGCCACAAGGTGGTGGTGAGCAGTCTGAGGCCAGCTATCGTGCCCCCAACGCGCGGTCTCTCTCTCATATCTCATAATGCCCTCAAAATGGCACCCGTCATATGAAGGGCGCCGCAGGGGTGGCCAATATTCTCTCGCCTGTCAGATGACAGTCACCGTCGGTTGAGGGTTAAGGACGCGATCGCATTCTTAGTGTGGTTTTACCAAATTTCAAAAAGGGCTTAACCCGTACTGTACCGTAGGATATAGTAATAAAAGTCCCCAGCAGTCCCAAACAATGTGGCAAAAATGGCAGGAGAGACCACCTATCCACCTCCAAACATGAGGCAAGACTGGCTCTGTCACCCTACAGTGGGTTTCATATAAGCTGAGAAGTGTTGCAAACACAGGAGCAGTGCTCAAAACGTTGTGGTAACTGGTACAGGGTTGTACAGGCAGTTACAAGAAAAGTACATTACTGACGGATATATACGTCGCTGGGACTGGCGAGTTACTTAGCTACTGACGGATATATATACGTCGCTGGGATTGGAGAGGTTAAGGACGCGATCGCGTCCACACGTTAGCCAAGGAAAAGTGCCTTAGGACGCGATCGCATCCTCATGTGCACGAGAGGATTAACACATTTCTAGGAAAATGTGATATGACACTGTTAATTTTCCATTTTACACAATGTTTTCATCATAGTCTGTAACAGATTTTTTTAATGCACCCTATATATATATATATATAGAGTATATATATATATATATATAATTATATATATTAAGTATATATCACAAATACACAGGAGCCACTAAATGTTTTAGTCTCTCAGTGGGGTTTGAACGGTCGACCGTCAGGACGATTGCCGACGCTTTAGCCAACTCCACCACGGCAGTCTAATGGACACTCAACCTTCTATCCTATTTATGTTAAGGAGAATGTAATTTCAATTCATACCTAGTCGTAGGATCCCTATTCCAGAATACCATACAAGGATTTTTGACAAGTGTCCCGACGTAACTCGGGCCGAAATTGATTTCATTTAATTCTAACCCACCAAGCATGAGAGTCATTAATATTAGGTAGGCTATATATCACAAATACACGTAAGCCACTAAATGTTTTAGTCTCTCAGTGGGGTTCGAACCGTCGACCGTCAGGACGATAGCCGACGCTTTAACCAACTCCACCACAGCAGTCTAAAAGACACTCAACCTTCTATCCTATTTATGTTAAGGAGAAGGGAAACCCACTAGGAGAATGTAATTTCAATGCATACCTAGTCGTAGGATCCCTATTCCAGAATACCATACAAGGATTTTTGACAAGTGTCCCGACGTAACTCGGGCCGAAATTGATTTCATTTAATTCTAACCCACCAAGCGTGTGAGTCATGTCAGGACGATAGCCGACGCTGAAGAGTAAGGAATGGTCGTGTGGGAGAAATCGGGTTTTGAATGTATCAAAGTTCTCTCTGCCACAATCAAAAATAGTTGATAGATCAGAAGATAAACGTAATATAGCCGCATCACGTGAGTTTTGGAGTAATTGTGTGGTGGGTTAATAGTGTAAGGTAGAGTCATCAGCATATGAGTTGATAGGATCAGAGGTAAAATTGAAAAAATAATTTACGAATAATTTGAAAGAGATTTGGAGACAGGGCCGAACCCTGAGGAACACCAGATTTGATAGGTTGAGAAAGTGAGCGATGGTTATCCACAACCACAGCTAGGCTATGTAACGGCCAGAAAGGAATTTTGAGAAAAGGCACATACAAATGGATATAAACCAAAGAGGGTAGCTTAGAAATACGAGATTTGTGCCAGACTCAATTGAAGGTTTTCGCTATGTCTAGCACAATATAACAGGTCTAGCCGAATTCCCAAAAGTAGCATGGCCAAGAGCTAGTAAGATGAGTAAGAATATCACTAGTAGAGAGGTCCTAAAGGAATTCTGGCGACCTGAAAGTAGATTATGGGAACAAAGATGCTTTAAAAAAATTGAAATTAGAATAGATGCAATAAAAACAGAAATTGGACGATAGGGGGAGGGTTGAAAGGAGTTACGTTTCTTTGGGACAGGTTGAATGAGCGCAAAACTTCCAGCAAAGAAGGACAGATGTTAGAGGAAAGACAGAGATGGAAGAGTTTGCTTAGGCAGGGAGTCGACACAGAAGCTGGTCTGTACTCCTTCTTTGTATCAATAAACCCAGAGAGGGCAAAAAGTAGATCCTTAAAATAGATTAGGATACTAGTCATAAGTAAAACTACCACAGATCCTTCTTGTGATGCATAATATCGTCTAAATATAGCTAGACTAAATGTAACACACGTCGCTGGTACTGATGTATCTGTAGTAATTGGGGTCCTTCTTATCACCTATGTTACGATCCAGGTTCTCAAAGACACAGGGCTCTTCAACATTGGACTAGATAATGGCAAAAAGCAACAACGGTAACACTAGATCCAACCCCTGCCTTAAACACTGGAAAACAAAACACCATTACCGCCCTGAGTCGTGCCTGGACAACGAGGTATCCTATGACTCGGTAACTGGTGCACACACACTAGGCTGACGCTCAATGAAACAGCCTATTCTCAAACAGTAAAAGATTACTCGATTATGTTACACAAAGAAAAGATAGTTAAAAGATAGATGATTAATTAACGTTACGGTAGATACTCAAATAACTGGCACTCCTGTATTAAAGAAAGTGCAATGCTAGTCCTGCAACATCAACTGGAAACTTCTGAAATAAGTCTGATGCTGGGAAGATGTTCGTAAAGAATCTTGAACAATTATAATGCAGAATACGGGTCACAATAAATGCTAGGACATATAGTAATAATAGGCAGGCGAATAATAAAGACTGCGCAAAGGTAGTAATGCTCGACAACTAAAGAAATGCTTCGTGACACAACACAGCCTACTCGGGTTGTGCAACTCAACAACAACCTCGGCTCAAAAGTGCAGTGAATAATAATGCTGCATACATATAATAATGGGGCTTATCTCTATCCAGTGTCTGCTCAGTTAATAAAGTCTAGCTGGGGTATCAAGGCAGGGCAACAATGGGCGAGCATGCGGCTCATAGCCTAACGTTGTCCGAGGGTGGTATAATGAAGATTACGTTATATGACGGGGATGCTCTCTTGATAAATCTAGGTCTCTAGTACCTAGCTCTATCCTGGCGATCCCTCAGAAGTCAACACAAAGAGGCAGCACTATGTTGTGAGGGATAGGCTATGGCCCTCTCACACCACAGCGCTGTGCTCGCAAAGTAAACCAACCCGAAGACAACTTAGGCTCCCACAGTACCTGTCGATATCATGCAGAGCTTAGCTAACACTGCACACCTCGGAGACAACGACACAGTAACCTTACCCCTAGTCTAGCTTTAGATAACCAAGCAGAATCACTCAACACCTTGCAAGGGAGACATATACCGGTCTACAACCTTCCCGAAAGAGGACACATACGGAAAAGTCCGTCTCTCTAAACCTCAATAAAGCATAATACCTCCTTAACCTAATACATGGAAATATCTGAGAGCTTCGCGTACAATACGACTGGTCGACGGTGAACGTCTATGGTGAAACCAGAAGGGATGTTGAGTTTAATAAAGATCAGAGAATGAGAAAGGAGAAGTCGAGAGAGAGAAATAGTATGCAAAGTTGCGAGTATGGGGGACAGAATTGCAATGGATGTAGGCGATACGCGTGTCAGGCAAGCTCTGAGCTGGTAAAAAACACGAGGCCGCGACGGGAAGGGACTAGTTGACCACCCGGCCGCCAACGCCGTCAGCGCCCAAGCGAGCCGCGTCATAGCTCACCTCGCTGCCGGGTGTACTCCCTCACACTCTCTCGCTCGCCTCCCACACAAGCAACATTTATATTATAGCGAATATAAAATATAAGGCGCGGTCACAGACCAAAACAAAGACCATTTCTAGACTGTCTGTGGCAACACGACACTAATTACATAAAGCAGATCATTCTAGGACAACTGTCGCCTATCCCCCCATCCTGGCGAGCGCTAGCAAGCTGCAATGCCCCATGCAACCATTCTGCTAATGCCGGGAGGCGTCACACCCCTCCCAAGATATGGGACACTCAACCATGAGCCCATATCTGAACAGGCAGAATGTCGCTAGAATCTGCCACTCCTAACCACTCTGCCACTCATGGAATGCAAGCTCAGTCTCCTCAAAAAAAAATACAACATTTTTATATAAAAAAAAATCTTATCACCCTTCCCAAATATAATACATTAATTCATAACATTGTGCTCCCAGAGCGAGCTTTAAGAAGCACAGCCTACTGAGGGAAAATCATCTGCACTCAGTACTCAGCTACAATATTATCTTAAAATTAATTATTAAAAAGAAAGTTTTTATTTAATTTTTCATATTTTATTTTAATGTTGTTTTTGGCGGCTACTATAGATGTAGCCTAATTTTCTTCTAATCAAAGCCAACAACTCCTGCCCTGCGACCCTACGCTGATGCTACACACGCGAGCCAACAAGCACCAGCGCAAAAATACACCGCGAGCCAAGACAGGAGGCTATACCAACATACTGTGGTAGCCTACCCCGGATCCTCCACCCACGACAGACAGTCCGCAATCACATTCTCACAACCGGCAATATGGCGAATGTCTAAGTTGTACTCTTGCAACATGAGCGACCATCTGGTCAGCCTCATATTCCGGTTGTGGAATTGATTGAGGAAATTAAGCGGGTGGTGGTCGGTATACACTACCACGACTGGCCCATATGCAGGAACATAGACCTCAAAGTGTCTGAGCGCTAATACGATTGCCAGCAGTTCCTTTTCAACAACCGAATAGTTTTTCTGTGCTGAATTAAATTTCTTTGAAAAGAAACTGACTGAACGCTCAAGACCTTCCTCGTCTGTCTGCAAAAGTACGGCACCAGCCCCTACTCCGCTGGCATCAGTCGCCAACTGAAATGGTCGTTCAAAGTCCGGGGCCCTGAGGATAGGGTGAGTGCATAAAAGGTGTTTAACTACTCGAAACGCCTGCTCACACTCAGGTGCCCAGCGGAACTTTTTATCTTTGGCTAGTAGATCTGTCAAAGGAGCTAACACAGTAGAATAGCCTCTTATAAAGCGGCGGTAATACCCAATCATACCCAAAAATCTCATGATCTACCGCTTGGTGGTCGGCCTGGGGAACAAGTCGATAGCCTGTATCTTCTGTTGGGGCGGGCTCACCTGCCCTAACCCAACCACAAACCCCAGATACTGCACCGTGGCTTGCACAAAGTCACACTTGCCCAGATTAACCACCAAGCCTGCTTTACTAAGTTGACTAAATAAGGCTTCTATGTGCTCACAGTGACTTTGGAAATCGTTGTCATAAATGATCACGTCATCAAGGTAGACAGTACAGTTTGGGATGTCTGCTACGATGTCGTTCATTAAGCTCTGGAAAGTGGCTGGTGCATTTATCAGACCATATGGCATCACGTTGCAACGGTAAGTACTGCCATCCACCACAAACCCGCACACCTCTTTAGCCCGCTCAGACAGTGGTACTTGCCAGTAGCCTTTGACGAGGTCTACCTTGGTCAAGTACCTTGCTTTCCAGATCTTATCCACACTGTCATCCACCCGGGGAAGAGGATATGCATTGGTGGGGGTCAACCCGTTCAACCGCCTAAAGTCAATGCAGAACCGAACTTTTCCATCAGATTTGGGCTGCAGAGTGACAGGAGAAGTCCACCGTACTGCCCCCATTCTCAATCAAGCCTCTCGCCAGCATATACTCCAGCTCATCCCTGAGCGCTGGGAGTTTAATGGGTGGCACCCGATAAGGTATCGACTTGAAGGGGGGGTGCTCTCCTACATCGACATCATGCACCGCTTGAGTAGTGAGGCCTGGGTGCTCGGCAAATACAGTGGGGTATGAATTGAACAGGCGCTGCACTGCCACCTGCTGTTCCTCCGGCAGGTGCGCCAGAGCATCATGCGCACATTGGCTCGAATTCCCCGCCCACTGATCAGCCGAGACATGACAATCCCAGTTATCATCCACCTGATCATTGCTGCCCCCCTCTCCTTCTCCACCATGACCGCAGCAGGTCAACACAGGGACAGCTAGTGACTCAGGTGGGCGCCTCACATACTCCTTCAACAAATTAATGTGGCATAGTTGGTTACGCTTCTTCCGGTCTGGAGTGGCAACGAGGTAATCTAGATCGGGGATCTTTGACACCACCCGGTAAGGCCCAGCGTACTTGGCAGCCAGAGGATGACCTGACAAAGGCAACAGGACCAACACCTCTTGACCTACCTGAAACTCCCGGAGTTTCGCCTTAGTATCGTACCTGTCCTTCATACGGGCCTGCGAACTCACCAAATTACGCCCGGCCAGCTCCAGACTTCTAAGCATTCTCTCTCTGCTCTCGAGGACGTATCTCAACATAGAACATGGCTTAGCGGTACCCTCCCAAATCTCCTTCACCATGTGGAGAGGGCCCCTCACCTGATGCCCGAAAACAAGCTCATTCGGACTGAAACCGAGACTCTCTCCAGGTACTTCTCTTGCCGCGAACAAAACATACGGCAGACCAAGGTCCCAATCCTTTCCGTTCTCTGCGCAGTAACATCGAAGCATGCTTTTCAGCGTGGCGTGCCACCTCTCCAACACCCCTTGACTCTCCGGGTGATACGCAGAAGAGACGACAGTGCTGATGCCATGCTGAATCATAGTTTGTTTGAACAGATTAGATGTAAAATTAGAACCTTGGTCCGATTGCACCTCTTGCGGGTAACCATACCGCGAGCAATACAAGAGCAGGTTCCGGACACACAGTTTTCGCCGTGCCATTTCTCATTGGATATGCATCAGGATAACGAGTGGCCACATCCATGATAGTTAATAGAAATTTATTACCGGCACTAGTAGGGGGTAGGGGTCCGACCATATCAATGATAACCTTACTGAAGGGCGGTCCACTGACAGGAATCGGGTGCAACGGGCTCTCGGAATTGTTTGGTTAGGTTTTCCAACCCTCTGGCACGTATGACACCTTGCTATCCAGGTTACCACCTGCCCCTTCAACCCCGGCCTCCAATACAATTTTTCTAAAGCCGCCACCGTTTTTCTCACCCCTAGATGTCCTGCCAGTGGTATGTCATGCGCCAACCTCAGTAGGCTATCCCTGCACTCCCGTGGCACCACCAACTGGTCCACTACTCCGGACCCCTCTTGCCAACTACGTTTAGGGTCTTGAAAACGCCTATAGAGGATGCCTTCTAAATAAAAAAAATCTCCTGGCTGTGCATCGCCGTCCTCGTCGAGCTCTATAGCTCCATTAGCACACGTTTGGAGCTCAGGGTCCTCTAGTTGCAACCGACGTATATCTGAGGGTGCCAAGCGATCTAACTGCTCCCGGAGCAATGCATGACCTTCCCCGATACTGGGCTGCTCCCTCTGTCTCTCTCGATGTACATAACGTTGCTGTCGTGGATACTCGTCATGCCCAGCCTCGTCACTCTCGATGACAGGCCCAGGGGCTACTCCAGAATTAAGTAATGGTGCTAATACTGAATCACCCAGGAGAGCCACCGAGTCAAAACTCTTAAAACCAACTCCAGCTTTAGCCTCCTCCTATTGATCGTTCCTCCGCTGGTCTGAAGACGGAGGACTAGGCTGTGACACTTTAGCTGCCCGAGGTCGGGTGACAACACACGCCATGGGTTGTGTCTGGCACCGCTCGACCCACTCTTGCTCTTCCCTACTCACGTCGGCCGGCCTCTCGGCAACGACTAAGGGTAGAACCTCAGAAGCGGGCATTGCAAAGTCGTTGCCGAGAAGAAGGTCGACGCCCTCCACTGGCAGTTCCTCCACAATCCCGACATCCAATTCACGTGCCACACCATCCACCTCCAACTCCAACCGCACCAGCGGGTATGACCGAGTTGCATTAATACCCTGCACCACTACCACCCGAGCCGCGTTTATAGGGTAGCCAGTCAAGTTTTTCATCAGAGTCTGGGAAGCACCTGTATCACGCAAGACCTCTACTCCATACTTGCGCCCCGCCCACATCACGCAACCCCGCCCTCTATGGTCGCAAAAAACATCCTGAGCAGGGTTCGAGCCTCCCAGGTGCTTCTGCATTGGCTGTGCCTCAGCCTCTGACTGAACTGCAAATTCAGACGACTTCGGAGACACACCAATGTTGCAGGCCAAAGACACAGCTGCTGTAGGAGGTTTGCTAGGACAGACTCTTGCAAAGTGCCCCTTTTTATGACAATGATAACACTTCAACTCCCCTTTGGGCTTCCCTTGATACTGGGAAGGGCCCGGCCCCTTCTTAAACGGGACGGTGCTAGTCTTGTGGTCAGTCTTGGTATCATGGCTCTTGTACTTGTTTGCATAAGGTATATCACTAACTCGGGGGGGTGGGGCGTCACGCCCCTTGTTACCTGCCTCACTACGCTTGGCAGACCCGCACCCACGAATTAGTGATAGCCGGAGGTCAGCCATCTCAGCTGCCTCCTGTAGAGTTTTTGGTTGCTTTTCTTTCAGGTTTAACGTCAGGTCGCCGCCCGTGCATTTGAAAAACTGCTCTAAAAGCACCAACTGTTTAATGTCGTCAAACGTAGTAGCTTTCTCCGACCTCAGCCAATTCCCAAAAGCATCGGACAGCTCCCGGGCATGTTCCAAAAAGGTGCTCTCCCAACCCTTGGTAACACCCCGGAACTTCAACCTGTACGTCTCTGGTTGTAGTTCGTATGCTCTCAGGACAGCCTCCTTGAGTTCCTCATAGATAATACACGACTCTATAGGCAATGCATCATAAGCCCTGAGTCCCTTGCCCACAAGTCTAGAGGAAACAAGGGCTGCCCACTTCTCCCCAGGCCACTGGTGTTCCTGGCACTTCTTCTCGAATCTCATGAAAAATTCGGTGACACCCGACTCATCAAATACAGGGACTAGCTTCAACAGGTGCGACAAAGACTGATCATGCCCACGATTCCCACCACCGAGACGTTGCCCTGTCGTTTCCACCCGAGTCTTCTCAAGATTGATATCTGCCCGGTACCTGGTAGACTCAGCCTCCGACTCGGATTTTATTCTCGCGAGTTCGAGATCAGTCTGTTGTTTAGCCTTAGCGAGTTCGAGATCCGTCTGTTGTTTAGCCTTAGTAAGTTCGAGATCAGCCTGTCGCTTAGCCTCTATCTTAGCGAGTTCGAGACGTTCCTCACGCTCAGCCTGCATCTTAGCCATCTCAAGCTGGAAGAGCATTTCTGTAGTGAAACCTTGAGGAGTAGGTGCAACTATTGGAGGCCCACCCAGCGATCCTAAACCATGCTGCCAGCGGCTATCGGCCTGCGGGAACGTACTAAACTCCGGCATCCTAGAGGTCCCGATGGGAGTAGAGTGGAGGGGGGGCTCGAGCAGAAGTCCCCGAGCACCCTCTCCACCCTGGACCTCACTAGCCGCCCCCAGTACGCAAGCCCTCAAATCGTTCTTCTTGATGCCATGAGCCACCTTAAGCCCCATGAGGGGAGCCAAACACTGTAGACCATACTTGCTAATTCCCTCTAGTCGATCAGCTGTTATAGGCACCTCCAAAAACTTCTTTGCGGCCTCCTCACTAGTTACTAACCCCCTGGCATCTGCCCATCAGAGCCTGCATCATTCCCTGAACTCTCAGTATGATCTGATTCGTCTCCCATTGTGTCCACCAAAAATTCTCACGTTTATAAAAAAAAAAAAAAAGTACCCAAGCTCCTATGTAGCACTATTCACTTGCCAAAAATGTCTGAAGACTCTCAAGTGCTATACTAGTTTGCCAAAACAAATTTAACGTGCCCACTATATTCCTCAATAAAACAAATGACCACAACAATCCTGCAATTATCTCTTAGTTCACAAGATCCTGAGCTAGGTCGCCATTTGTTACGATCCAGGTTCTCAAAGACACAGGGCTCTTCAACATTGGACTAGATAATGGCAAAAAACAACGGTAACACTAGATCCAACCCCTGCCTTAAACACTGGAAAACAAAACACCATTACCGCCCTGAGTCGTGCCTGGACAACGAGGTATCCTATGACTCGGTAACTGGTGCACACACACTAGGCTGACGCTCAATGAAACAGCCTATTCTCAAACAGTAAAAGATTACTCGATTATGTTACACAAAGAAAAGATAGTTAACGTGATTAATTAACGTTACGGTAGATACTCAAATAACTGGCACTCCTGTATTAAAGAAAGTGCAATACTAGTCCTGCAACATCAACTGGAAACTTCTGAAATAAGTCTGATGCTGGGAAGATGTTCGTAAAGAATCTTGAACAATTATAATGCAGAATACGGGTCACAATAAATGCTAGGACATATAGTAATAATAGGCAGGCGAATAATAAAGACTGCGCAAAGGTAGTAATGCTCGACAACTAAAGAAATGCTTCGTGACACAACACAGCCTACTCGGGTTGTGCAACTCAACAACAACCTCGGCTCAAAAGTGCAGTGAATAATAATGCTGCATACATATAATAATGGGGCTTATCTCTATCCAGTGTCTGCTCAGTTAATAAAGTCTAGCTGGGGTATCAAGGCAGGGCAACAATGGGCGAGCATGCGGCTCGTAGCCTAACGTTGTCCGAGGGTGGTATAATGAAGATTACGTTATATGACGGGGATGCTCTCTTGATAAATCTAGGTCTCTAGTACCTAGCTCTATCCTGGCGATCCCTCAGAAGTCAACACAAAGAGGCAGCACTATGTTGTGAGGGATAGGCTATGGCCCTCTCACACCACAGCGCTGTGCTCGCAAAGTAAACCAACCCTAAGACAACTTAGGCTCCCACAGTACCTGTCGATGTCGTGCAGAGCTTAGCTAACACTGCACACCTCGGAGACAACGACACAGTAACCTTACCCCTAGTCTAGCTTTAGATAACCAAGCAGAATCACTCAACACCTTGCAAGGGAGACACATACCGGTCTACAACCTTCCCGAGAGAGGACACATACGGAAAAGTCCGTCTCTCTAAACCTCAATAAAGCATAATACCTCCTTAACCTAATACATGGAAATATCTAATACATGGAAATACATGGAAATATTGCCATAAAGGCAATATAGGGTTACAGTTTGGTAGTCATGTTTAATGGATGAACTAATAAACGGTGTATTGGTAAAGTGTTATACAGACTACCGATAGCGGCTGTGGTCAGTAATCTGGTATAGGCCTACTTGGGGTTGAAGGTAGTGGCACCCAGTCAACTTAAAATCCCGGTGGATCACATAATTTAATTGGAGGTGTTTGGTGTTGGAGTGAAATCAATATAATATAGATTATCAGTAGGTTCAGGGGTATTTCGTAGCGAGGCCGGTGTATATGATATGTTCCCCATGAATATTGTTTCCTCTCACTTAAGCATTAGGCTACCATAGCGCGGTTGGGAATGTGTACATGATTAGATTAATATCCAGTATTCGATGATGGATAATAAGTCGTAGGCTTATGCATACACCTTTTAACCGTCTTGGTAGTGTAATGGTTAGAGTGTTTAAAAATATGTGTGTGATAACCCAGGTTCAAGCCCGGTGGATTACATATATGCTTTCATTAATTTCATTGGAGGTGTTTGGTGTTGGGGTGAAATTAATAAAATATAGAGTATACCCTGTTCCAAATATAGAGTATACCCTGTTCCAAATATACTATATATGCCAAATATCTTGAACATTAAGCTCTATATATAACTCACAAACGACTAGAGTAATCTGGTCAGCGAGGGAATAGGTGTGGAAATATACAGCCCATTTGCTCAAGCCTTTTTCGAGTTACAGAGGTTAGGGTTGAAGATCTTTGGAATACCTGTTTGGAACAAGGTATAACTATAATGTTCAGCTTGTTAAGGGGCTAGTGCTTGTTTTGGGGGGCTACTTAATACCTGTATGGAACAAGGTATAACTATAATGTTCAGCTTGTTAAGGGGCTAGTGCTTGTTTTGGGGGGCTACTTAATACCTGTATGGAACAAGGTATAACTATAATGTTCAGCTTGTTAAGGGGCTAGTGCTTGTTTTGGGGGGCTACTTAATACCTGTATGGAACAAGGTATAACTATAATGTTCAGCTTGTTAAGGGGCTAGTGCTTGTTTTGGGGGGCTACTTAATACCTGTATGGAACAAGGTATAACTATAATGTTCAGCTTGTTAAGGGGCTAGTGCTTGTTTTGGGGGGCTACTTAATACCTGTATGGAACAAGGTATAACTATAATGTTCAGCTTGTTAAGGGGCTAGTGCTTGTTTTGGGGGGCTACTTAATACCTGTATGGAACAAGGTATAACTATAATGTTCAGCTTGTTAAGGGGCTAGTGCTTGTTTTGGGGGGCTACTTAATACCTGTATGGAACAAGGTATAACTATAATGTTCAGCTTGTTAAGGGGCTAGTGCTTGTTTTGGGGGGCTACTTAATACCTGTATGGAACAAGGTATAACTATAATGTTCAGCTTGTTAAGGGGCTAGTGCTTGTTTTGGGGGGCTACTTAATACCTGTATGGAACAAGGTATAACTATAATGTTCAGCTTGTTAAGGGGCTAGTGCTTGTTTTGGGGGGGCTACTTAATACCTGTTTGGAACAAGGTATAACTATAATGTTCAGCTTGTTAAGGGGCTAGTGCTTGTTTTGGGGGGCTACTTAATACCTGTTTGGAACAAGGTATAACTATAATGTTCAGCTTGTTAAGGGGCTAGTGCTTGTTTTGGGGGGCTACTTAATACCTGTATGGAACAAGGTATAACTATAATGTTCAGCTTGTTAAGGGGCTAGTGCTTGTTTTGGGGGGCTACTTAATACCTGTATGGAACAAGGTATAACTATAATGTTCAGCTTGTTAAGGGGCTAGTGCTTGTTTTGGGGGGCTACTTAATACCTGTATGGAACAAGGTATAACTATAATGTTCAGCTTGTTAAGGGGCTAGTGCTTGTTTTGGGGGGCTACTTAATACCTGTATGGAACAAGGTATAACTATAATGTTCAGCTTGTTAAGGGGCTAGTGCTTGTTTTGGGGGGCTACTTAATACCTGTATGGAACAAGGTATAACTATAATGTTCAGCTTGTTAAGGGGCTAGTGCTTGTTTTGGGGGGCTACTTAATACCTGTATGGAACAAGGTATAACTATAATGTTCAGCTTGTTAAGGGGCTAGTGCTTGTTTTGGGGGGCTACTTAATACCTGTATGGAACAAGGTATAACTATAATGTTCAGCTTGTTAAGGGGCTAGTGCTTGTTTTGGGGGGCTACTTAATACCTGTATGGAACAAGGTATAACTATAATGTTCAGCTTGTTAAGGGGCTAGTGCTTGTTTTGGGGGGCTACTTAATACCTGTATGGAACAAGGTATAACTATAATGTTCAGCTTGTTAAGGGGCTAGTGCTTGTTTTGGGGGGCTACTTAATACCTGTATGGAACAAGGTATAACTATAATGTTCAGCTTGTTAAGGGGCTAGTGCTTGTTTTGGGGGGCTACTTAATACCTGTATGGAACAAGGTATAACTATAATGTTCAGCTTGTTAAGGGGCTAGTGCTTGTTTTGGGGGGCTACTTAATACCTGTTTGGAACAAGGTATAACTATAATGTTCAGCTTGTTAAGGGGCTAGTGCTTGTTTTGGGGGGCTACTTAATACCTGTTTGGAACAAGGTATAACTATAATGTTCAGCTTGTTAAGGGGCCAGTGTTTGTTTTGGGGGCTACTTAATACCTGTATGGAACAAGGTATAACTATAATGTTCAGCTTGTTAAGGGGGCAGTGTTTGTTTTGGGGGCATACTTATTCCCTGTTTGGAACGCGGTATAACTATAATGTTCAGCTTGTTAAGGGGCTAGTGCTTGTTTTTTGGGGGGCTACTTAATACCTGTATGGAACAAGGTATAACTATAATGTTCAGCTTGTTTAGGGGGCTAGTGCTTGTTTGGGGGGCTACTTAATACCTGTTAGGAACAAGGTATAACAATAATGTTCAGCTTGTTAAGGGGCTAGTGCTTGTTTGGGGGGCTACTTAATACCTGTATGGAACAAGGTATAACTATAAGTTCAGCTTGTTAAGGGGCAGTGCTTGTTTTGGGGGGCTACTTAATACCTGTATGGAAAAAGGTATAACTATAATGTTCAGCTTGTTAAGGGCTAGTGCTTGTTCTGGGGGCTACTGAACCTGTATGGAACAAGGTATAACTATAATGTTTCAGCTTGTTAAGGGGCTAGTGCTTGTTTGGGGGGGCTACTTAATACCTGTAAGGAACAAGGTATAACTATAATGTTCAGCTTGTTAAGGGGCTAGTGCTTGTTTTGGGGGGCTACTTAATACCTGTATGGAACAAGGTATAACTATAATGTTCAGCTTGTTAAGGGGCTAGTGCTTGTTTTGGGGGGCTACTTAATACCTGTATGGAACAAGGTATAACTATAATGTTCAGCTTGTTAAGGGGCTAGTGCTTGTTTTGGGGGGCTACTTAATACCTGTATGGAACAAGGTATAACTATAATGTTCAGCTTGTTAAGGGGCTAGTGCTTGTTTTGGGGGGGCTACTAATACCTGTATGGACACCAAGGTATAACTATAATGTTCAGTCTTGTTTGAAGGGGCTAGTGCTCTGTTTTGGGGGGGCTACTTAATACCTGTATGGAACAAGGTATAACTATAATGTTCAGCTTGTTAAGGGCTAGTGCTTGTTTTGGGGGGCTACTTAATACCTGTATGGAACAAGGTATAATGTTCAGCTTGTAAGGGGCTAGTGCTTGTTTTGAGGGGCTACTTAATACCTGTATGGAACAAGGTATACTATAATGTTCAGGTGCTGTTTTGGGGGCTACTAATACCTGTATGGGACAAGTATAACTATAATGTCAGCTTGTTAAGGGGCTAGTGCTTGTTTTGGGGGGCTACTTAATACCTGTATGGAACAAGGTATAACTATAATGTTCAGCTTGTTAAGGGGCTAGTGCTTGTTTGGGGGGGCCACTTATACCTGTATGGAACAAGGTATAACTATAATGTTCAGCTTGTTAAGGGGCTAGTGCTTGTTTTGGGGGGCTACTTAATACCTGTATGGAACAAGTATAACTATAATGTTCAGCTTGTTAAGGGGCTAGTGCTTGTTTTGGGGGGCTACTTAATACCTGTATGGAACAAGGTATAACTATAAGTTCAGCTTGTTAAGGGGCTAGGGCTTGTTTTGGGGGCTACTTATACCTGTATTGGAACAAGGTATAACTATAATGTTCAGCTTGTTACGGAGGCTAGTGCTTGTTTGGGGGGCTACTTAATACCTGTATGGAACTAACTATAGTTCAGCTTGTT